>JAODTK010002325.1:0-10223 GCA_026419785.1 Sclerodactyla briareus | reverse complement strand
TGGGCTTGCCTGCACGATAAAGTGATATTTTCCGCTTCATAACGGGGTTATGAAAAGTATGGGTATTAGTAATGTTTTAGGCAAGATATCAGCTTGAAAAAAATACTATGAACGTTAATGTGGTAGTGATGCTTATTATATTGTATCTCTTGTTGGTGTGATGTCCACTGTGTTGAAGAATACAGCCGCATAGTTCCATCCTAAAGAGGTATCGTAGTACTGTAGGTGCTCCGTTGTAGCATTTGACTCTAAATCTCCCCAGTATTGAAAAATCAGCCATTTGTATACCATTTGCTTATCTTTAATGATCAAAATTTTGATTCTCTAAAACTGCCAGTAGAGAAAGGGCGTAGCGATAGGGTGTAATTGGGGGGGGTCGTTGAGATTAATATTTTGCCGACGGATCTGGCAATGGCTTGACTGATATGGGGGAGGGGGCGTCCCCTCCCCTTTGGAAAAATTGAAATATGAAACGTCCTCAGAGATGCAATCTGGTGCAATATTTCCGTAAATGGGCGTTCAGTAATTACTCGACCCTTGCTCACCAACATACACGGGACCAGCCAATTGGAACACCAAACATTTTTTGCCCGATCCTAAAACAATGCCCGATTGTGACTGCACGCTCGAGAAGTTATAAGAACAGACCATCAATACGCACTGCGCGCAAAGCGCGAAAAAGTTGACACTCATGGGTTTGTGCACCTGATCGGCAAGTTCGGCCATTCAGTACAGCTTCTTTCCACTTATGCATTAGGATACCTCTAACCCAATTTAACGTTCTGTGCCCAAAGTTGGTAAGTTCCTGCCTGATTTTTATCTGAAAAAAAAACTGGGGGGGGGCGGGCCTTATCTCTCGCCTTGTACTCTTAGCTCTGCCGCTTTGCATGATTCCCGCCTGAAACCGACTGTTTCATGCTTCATTGAGAAATTCTTGCCTATTGTTTCAGCAATATGACGATATGATTTTTATATTTTTATGTATGTCTGGAATATAGGACCAGAAAAAAAACTTTCAAAGAACGCAGTCTCATGAAAATATAAATGTCAAACGAAACGCCTTTTGCCGAATTGGGACAGACTCGGTCATAGTCCAATTACCAACGGCGAAGGGCGCTCACAAATATGCGGCGGGCGCGTTGCCTACTCTGCTGACGCTTGAAGAATGGGCCAATGTCGAAATATACGATATAAAGTCTGGCTTCCGTTTTGGTTTCTATTCCTCTTTCCAGTCCCTGTCTCCTCGTCATTTCGTTCTTCGTCCATTGCCTTTCCCAGACATCTTTCTTTTCCTTTTCCTCCTCTCAGTCGTTTCCTCTTCTTTTCCTCCTTCTCTTCTCCTCTTTTTTCTTCCTTCTTTTCTCGTTTTTCCCCGACAGACGGAAAATTTGCCGGGGACCGGGGGGACAACACGGAACTGATTGGGGGGGTGTTGTGTGACAACCCCCACACCCCCCCGACTCGCTACAGCCCTGCTGAGTAGAGAGGGTTGCTGCAGCATGTTCATTTGCCTTCTAGATATGACAGTAGATATATCTAATATTCCTTTTCTATTTACAGGTACTGAGGAAGATGGTGGGAGCAGAATGGAAGCAAAGCTAGGACTCAAAACCTGGTAGGAATTGACTTTTTTACTCCAAAGCTAGATGACTGGTATTTTTGATTATTAGAGCCCCCCACCCCCCCACCTCCCAAGCTTTGGTGCACACCATTCAATGAAATCCGGCGTAAAACTATCTATGTACAGTACTCATGCCATCAAAAGGTGAGTGAAGGGTGCCTGTGAATAGCTATGTAGGACTGTGGGTTTGGTAGCCCCCTGCACTTAAACTAGACTTGGAAAAAGTCTCATTTGCTCAGGAAACTTCATAGACTCACTTAGGGTGGGATTGGAGCCCTCTGCCCCCCCCCCTCATCCTCATTGAACCACACCTTCTTGAGTAATGACTAGGCATAATCGGTACTCCCTTACTACTTACCTCTATACACCTCCGTGCAAATTAAGTGAGATATAAGAATGCGACCAGAATTGTTCCGTATGTACCATTTGGGTATTCTTGTATAACCTTGCGATATTCCAAATTCAGTGCGACAGGTTATCTCACAAGGAGGACCACGAGTTCATCATCTGTTGCTGCATCTTCAAATGAGGAGCTTACCCTGAAGTATCAGTGGACTCCCTTCCGAAGTACCGCCCGCCCTCTTCACCCCCCCTCCAGAAATACCTCCGGCACTACACCAGCCTTATGTCTGCAGGAAAGAACTTCAGCGAGCCAAGAAGGTATGGAAACTTGAAAAATGGGTTAGAAGTTTTACGCACCATTGGTCTAATACTCTACCTCGCATGCCTCAGAACATTGTGTTTCATTGTGTACCTTACAAACAAACAAGGGGGGGGGGCCTCGAGGGATGAGAACAGGGGCAGAGTTGTGGGCAAAGGCATCGGATATGACTGTAATCATCTAAATGATATGATGCGATTAAGCATAGTGAGCCAAAACCAATTTTGCCTATTCCTCTATGATCATTTTTTGAGTGTTTGTCTCACAACATGTCTCGGTGTCGTCTGAATGAAAAATTGTCTTTTTATACTCACATTGCAAGTATTTGCCTCAGGGCAAGTAGAACTCCGGCATCTGGCCCCCCAGAAGTGTGTGTGAGCTTGCCTATACCTCCTGTGCTGCTCAACCCTAGAGTATGCTTCAAAAATTTGGGATCCTTATAAACACATCTGTAGGAAAAAATCGCAAGAAAATTCAAAAGAAGAGCTGCACGTGTGGACGCGTGACTTCCGTAGACAAGCAAAGTGTGACAGATAGTATTATGAAGTCCCTAAAATGGGAACCACTTTCTGGTAGAGGAAAAAAGCCGGCTACCGACTCATCTATCAAAATTATCAATGGCACATGGTGGCAGTTCCAATAAAACGAGACTTGGTAGTCGTGGTCGCTACATCCAAAATCCCCCATAAATATCAAGCCTTCCATCACAGTTTCTATCCTCGAACTATTAGAGACGGGATGAATTACCATCCATGTTCATGTTAAGGAAATCCCCAGTTCTGAAGTGTTTACTGTGAGGCCAGCAGCCCACACACAGTGACTAGTGCTGCTGCTGTTACTGAACACTAAAAACATCCTGTTGTGATACCCGAAAGGGGGTTCAATGCGTACGACGCAGAAGCATCCCCCCCCATGATGTACTGTACCTGTTAAACCTGTCCCCACCCCCTCCCTAGGATGCTCTGTGAAAAACTGTTGAAATGTGCAGTCTTATGAAGCGGGCATTCTTTCAAGAATTTCCCCTTCCCCATATGCAAAAGTTCTGGTAATTAATGGAAGAAACCAGAATTTTGAAAAGACAAGCTTATTCCGTGGGAAATATAACATAAAGCATAACAGGAATTGTAGTAGGGTTTTGACAATGAAAGAACTACATATGAGAGGAGTATGTAGTTGGCCTTGCAGAGGCCAAGTCATTGTGTTAGGACTTCATCACAATTATTGGTACATATGCCACTTTGGAGAAGAAATTGAAAATCTTCTCCCCTCTGTTGAGTCACAGATTGGCATGCATTTTATCACTAACTTTGTCCGGTATGACAGGTTGTTGAACAGTTTGGGAGACCCGGAGCGGGACGGGGGGAACGGTTGCACAGAAACGGAAGGAGACGCGGGACAACAAAGAGAATGGGTGAGAAATCAAGGGGTGACCACCCCTCCTTTCCAATGGTCAACCAAAAATTTGCCTTTTGAACGAAGTGGTACTAGAATCCTTTAGAAACTGATGATGAACAAAATGCAAGATTTTTTTTGATTCGGTTTGATTTCTAAAAGTTCTGGACTGGGGACGAAAGTAGGAAGTTTCCGCAAGACCAAAAGTGAGAAAGTCCACGAGGCACTGCGAAAATAGAAAGAGGTCCATGAGACGAAATTTCGACAAGGGTCCGCGAGGGACTGAAGGTGCGCAAGACCGACGAAAACGAGAACATCCTAATTGGTTGTATTATTCCGCCATTCTGATACGCTGCGTATTTAACTTAGCCGAGTATGTTGCAAAATATCTGTTGAATATTTCATCCATGGTGAACATGATAACTGAACACGGGAGAATACCCACTAAAAAACATCCAAAGACCAAGGGAAAAAAACTATCGCAAAGGATGCACTGTGCCTGGAAAGCAATTTACTGAAGGAGATTCAACAACAAGTGCGCTCCCACTCCTAATAGTCCATGAAGAAAAAAAAAGATTCCTTGTTACACATTCAAACGACCCATAAGAAATACGAACAATGAGAGGATTTGCGTTCGAGGAAGTGGTTCACGAGGAATCCTACAAGATTATTGTTGTTGACTTATAAAGTAATGTCAGGCGAGCTACTCTTTGCGGCGATGTGAAGGACCAGTTCAATTGAGAGAGAAGGTTAGTAACAGTACCTGGTGAGCAGGATAATTGTTTTGACAAACCTAGCACCGGTGTTTGTACTTTCTCAATAGCATCAATAGTGGGTGGTGTGTGGGCTGGGGCCCACACACCAAAACAGAAGCGTATTCAAAGTGTGGCCCCCTAACAAGAAGAATGCGGTTTCACGCATTTTCTCAGAACAGTGAGGGTTTCTGCTTAAGAGGACCAAGCACTTTAAAGGCTAAGTAGTTGTGCATTTGCTACGTGTATGCTCCACTCGATTGTTTGTTAATAGTCTGGAGGGGTGTGCACTCAAGGTAGGGATAAGACCTGACTAATTCCAACTTGTGGTTTTCTAAACGATAACTTGACCCCAACTGGATAGATTGAGCTCTACGTGGTAGTGGTTCCCATGATGAGACTGAACCATATTGTTTTGGGGGTCAGGTCAAGGTCATTGGGGGTCACAGGAGGTCAAAGTCTTCTGAAAAACATTGTAAACATTATACCCCAGTCCAGATGGTTGGTCGTGGCGGTTGAGATTTTGGTGTGTAGCTTCTTATGGGAGACAGAACCCTATTTGGTTTTTATTGTTAGGTCGGGGGGTGAATTTTGGTCAGAAATAAAAAAAAAATTGTGAAAAGTCAATAAATTAGCCAATTGCGGCTTTGTAAAACACCTAACTCGACCCCACCGGGATGGATTGAAGTTAACTTGGTATGAGTGTTCCCCATGATGAGTACATGACCTTATTATTTGGGGGTCAGGTTCAGAGGTCATCTGAGGTTCACCAGAGGTCAAGGTTGAAAACCTTGTAATCACCGATAAGGTTAGAATTGTGGTCTGATCTGGTTGAATTTGTTGTAGCTTTCTCATGGGGAGTACAGGAAACCCACTGTTTTTGGTTACAGGTCGGGGTTGAAATTTTAGTCAAAGATAGAAATTTGTATGGGAAGGCTATTGTTATTGGTTGGGTGGGAGTGGAATTTGGTCAAAAATATGAAATTTGTGAAAGTTTATATTTCAGCCAATTTTGCGATTGTAAACACGAGACCACTCTACCCCACGCTGGATGGATGAAGCTCATACTTAGGTAGTGTGTTTCCCCATATGAGACATGAATCCTTTTGTTTTTGGGGTCAGGTCAAAGTCCCTAAAAGTTAGGTGTAGCTTGCCTTATCAAGAGACAGGAACCCTATTGGTTGGTGGGGAAAAATTGGAAATCTGTCAGACATATGTCGCCCAGTCCAACAAGTATTAGTCTGACACGTCCGTCCGAAAACACAGGAAACCTGTATCAGTATTGGGCTACGGAAAAAAAACGATCGACAGTCCCAAACCAAGTCATCAGTCCGACACTTTGCCGGCGGAATACAGTACACACTAATAGCATATGGCTATGGAAAAAGGAGTGTGTACTGTATTTTCGCTCTGGACTGTGGCGTGGCGGACTGACAACCTTCGGACTGGTGACTCGTTTCTTCATAGCCCTATACTGATGTTGTGTACTGTTTTCTGCTAGACTGATGATGTGTCGGACTGACAACTTGTGGGACTGGCAACTCGTTAATTTCTGTTAGCTTTCAATCTGGCAATACTGGTCAGGATTTATCTAGATGAATGAGCCGTTGAGCTGTGTGTATGGATCTGCTGGAGGGCCAACTCATTCTGTCCATTGTTTTGTTTTTGACAGCTGTCGGAATGGTGGAGGGAAGGCTTTCTTAAGCACGGGTTTCCCCAATGTTCTTCACACTGCCCCCCGGTGCACAAACTGAAACAACAGCCATTTAGGGGCGGTAGAGAAACAAATACAATATTGCAGCACTGGTGATAAGCAGCTCTTTGCGTCGGCCGTCTCATGATAGCAAGGTTGGGGTGATAATCTACAAAGTTTAACTGTAGACATGGAGGGAGAGGGAAAGTGGGTTTATTCCCGGACAAGATATGGGCGGCATGAGCGGGTGTTCCCCCCCCCCATCCAGACGTCCATAATGCTTCGTCCTTATGGAGAAGTACAGACACCCTTTTTTTTCTTTGGTGGAGAGGAGTGGTCATTTTGGGTGAATGAAATGAAAATCAGAATTTTGTGAAATCTGGTTATTTCAGACAACTTGGCTTCTTGTATACACGATAACTAAACCCACCTGGATGGATGACGCTTACAACTATTATGTGTGTTCCTGATGAGGAATAAATTCACCTATGTTTTGGAGGTTAGGTGAGAGGCTTTCAGCGTGGTCAGAGTCTGAAATCCTTGTAAACACGGTGAGTCTGCTGAACGCTTGGTCCGATCAAGCTGGAATGCGATATGTACCTTCCTTGAAGGTAGTAGAAGAGCCAATTTTTTTTTTTTTTGTGATCAAATATAAAGACTCTGAGGAAAGCTATTTTGGCCAAGCCAGCTTTTAAAAATGATAACTTGAACCAACCCGGATGGACAAAGACATTAATTGGAATGTGTGTTCCTGTGTGAGTACATGAACCCATTGGTTTGGGAGTCATGTCAGAGGTCAATAGTGAGGTCACCAGAGGTCCTAGTTTTAAAAAAATCATTATAACATGAGTCTAGAAGTCCTGGTCTAATTCCCTAATTGAGTGTACAGGAACCCTATTGCTGTTAGTGTAGATGGAGGTTATTTTTTGTGGAAAATTTGAGATTTGGTGAATGCATAATAAAGTTGCCTTTGAAACATGATAAACTCACCCCCACCTACATGTAGGTGGATGATTGAAACTCATAATTGATAGGTGTGGTCCCTGTGATGAAGCAGTTTGGTAGCCAAAAGTCCGAGTCCAAGATCGAGTCCTCACCATCAAGTCTGACAACATCATTGAGTCGAGTCGAGGTCTGAGTCTCGTTCAGAGTCCTGAGTTCCCTATTACAACTTGAGTACTGCAGAATATATGCCGGTGGTATGGTATTAGGTTCAAAAAGGACAAGTTCCTGCAGTCAGTTGTTGCATCTCCACCACAACAGAGTACAGTACATTGCAATGTTGCTCATATTCATCCCAATGCACATTTTCAAGTTATGTACCGGTTGAGAAGTGCATGACAATAGTTTACTGTAAATGCAAGTTTCATTGAACAGTGCCAAAAGTAAAATAAATAAATGCCAAACAATCCCATGGCCCCCATCCTCACACTTATTACAGCCTCAGTCCTTCCCAACTGTGCAGCGACGCGCCACTCGTAGCGCTTGAGGCATTGCAAATGGCGCGTGGGGACTGCGTGAAAGATCAAAATAAAGATAAAATACAGAAATCGTGTCAGACAGTGAAAAATATAGTTTCCAAAAGCTCTTCTAAAAATTCAGTGAAAATGCTGTGAAATATGGTCCAATATTAGGGAGGTTGCTTTCTGCCTTATGGGCGTGGGAAATGCCGTTTCTGCAATGTGGGTGTATGCACACAAAAAGTGGCGAAAATGACTCCCTGAAACCCATGGTGGTCGCCCCCCCCCCAGATAGGAACATCGAGTGAACATTTCTGAGAAAGGCCTGCTCTAGGCCGGAACAATTTTCCAGAAAGAAGTAGTTCACTGTATTTTTTCAAGGCCTGCTCTAGGACCATAACAATTTTCCAGAAAGAAAGCAGTTCACTGAAGGATTTTTAAAGGCCTGCTCTAGGACCATAACAATTTTCCCGAAAGCAGTTCACTTAAGTATTTTTTCAGGCCTGCTCTAGGACCAGAACCATTTGCCATAAAGCAGTTCACTTTGAAGTATTTTTTCAGAGGCCTGCGCTAGACCATAATTTTCCAGAAAGCAGTTCACTTAGTATTTTTTCAAAAGCCTGCTCTAGGACCCGTAACATTTTCCAGAAAGCAGTTCACTTTGAAGTATTTTCAAGCCTGCTCTAACCATAACATTTTCCAAAAGCAGTTCCTTGAAGTATTTTTTCAAGGCCTTCTCTAGGACCATAACAGTTTCCAGAAAGCGTTCCTTTGAAGTATTTTTTTTCAAGGCCTGCTCTAGGACCCCCCCCCCCCCCCCCATAACAAGTTTCCAGAAAGCAGTTCACTTTGAAGTATTTTTTCAAGGTCTGCTCTAGGACCATAACAATTTTCCAGAAAGCAGTTCACTTTGAAGTATTTTTTCAAGGCCTGCTCTAGGACCATAACAATTTTCCAGAAAGAAGCCACTTTGACGATTTTCAAAGGCCTGCATCTCGGACCATAACAATTTCAGAAAGAAGTTCATTTGAGTATTTTTTCAGGCCTGCTCTAGGACCATAAACATTGTCCAGAAAGGCAGGGTTCACTTTGAACGTATTTTTTCAAGGCCTGCTCTAGGACAATAACAATTTCCACGAAAGCAGTTAACTTGAAGGATTTTTTCAAGGGCTGATCTAGGACCATAACAATTTTCCAGAAAGCAGTTCACTTGACAGTATTTTTTTCAAGGCCTGCTCTAGGACCATAACAATTTTCAAGAAAGCAGCTCACTTGAAGTTTTTCTCAAGGCATTTCAAGACCATCTTAGTTCACGCATTATGCAGACAAACTCCTACATAGTTGTAGTCTCTGAGCGAGTCAATTGCTGACATCATTTGACATCGCAAAGTCAGCAGTCAAACACATATAGCTCTATCTCAAATTTGAAGGAGCAATTTTGAAGACATTGACCAAACAGAAGTACATTGCATTCATGGTTATCAGGTCATCAATGTCTCAGACCGAGTCCCCGAGTCCGCCAGCCGAGTCATGAAAACCTGAGTCGAGTTCCTTCAAAATTGGTCCGAGACGGTCTCTAGTGACCAGACCGAGTCCTCAAACACTGGTAATGAGTATTGTGGAACAACCTTAAAATTTCGAGCACCCACGACTCATTAGCGGTGGTGGTTCGGGGTGCTTACTGTAGTGACAGCATCCCATTGATGGTGAGGGTTGTGAATAATACAGTACAAGTGGAGACGGGTTGACTGCATCTAATTTCACTGCTTCTTGCTGGGCTTCAATTCAATAATATAACATAAATGATATGACATTCATCGCAGAGACAGGTACAACTCTCCATATGGGCAGCATAACAGATTTGATTAATAACACTAGGGGTTAGGGCGTCCCTCTATACTGGCCGCGGCACCGCCTTGGGTAATTGACCAAGGCGCATCCCCTCGAAGGTGCCCAGTGTCCCGTTTGGAAGTATAGCCCACAGAAGAAGCGCAGTCAGCTACGTTCTTCCCGTTCCCACCAGTCAGCGATGTGGGCGTGGTCCCCCAGTCCTTAAGCCCCGTCGTGCAGGCGGGTTTCCCCCAAACCTGTTCCCGGCTCCGGCGTGATTAGGATGGGACCGGAATCCCCACTTGGGTCAATAAGGACATGCCTGTGTGATCAGAGATAACCCAAATAGTAGTGGCCTCTTCTATTTCGACGTGACGTGGTGGCGCAATCGGCGATAGACCAGCAATCGAATGGTTCTCGGGCGGTGGGGAATATAAGGCACAGTAACCCAATTTTTAAATAAGCATGGTAAATGATAGCGTCTCAATACATAACAGTAGGCGTGGGGCAAGATAATAACAAATTGACCAGTCAGGCCAACCTGATGGGGTGGAATTTGCAACGATCAATAGGTTTGACAGCACTGCTGTATTTCAGGTGGCCCACCAATTCTAGGTCATGTCAATGACATGACTGAAAGCCAGGGCTTATCTCGCTATTCTGCAAATCGACAATAATCAGGCACGCTTCCTTAAGGACACGGTGGAACTATGCGTGTCATTTATATCGTACTAAGGATAAGACAAAGACAAGCCCCTTAGTCGGCCTCTTACGACAGTAACAAATAAGTGGAATAAGTGGGGGAGGGGCTTTA
>JAODTK010002321.1:0-176444 GCA_026419785.1 Sclerodactyla briareus | reverse complement strand
ATAGAGCGCCGGCCAGGGTTCGCGACTAGCGGCGCTATTCTTATGACGGTGTATGTTGTACTTGAGACCTCTTGAGTAGGAAATCGGGCGGGGCGAATAGGGAGGAAAGGGAGATTGATTTCAGCGCAATTAACAAAAAATAATTGATATAATCGATAATTCATAAAATTCGTATTGTATATCAATGATAATCGAGGGAAACACGAGAGTGGGATCCATAACAAAATAAAAGCTACTCAGTAATAGCGAAAAACGGAGCAGCTAAAAGCTAAAACAACAGCAGAACGAATAAGAGCGACCTATTTGTTAAACAAAACAAACGATTATAAACATAGAGTTTATCATTAATATGATTTTGTACTATATCTAATTATCGTCTCTCCTCGTCTCTCCTCTCCTCGCTCGTATATATATATATATATATATACATATATATATATATATATTATTAACTACAATTTATTAATTTTGTATCCAAAGAAATCCCTGACATCTTCTCATACTTCTTCGTTTCAATGAAGCTAGCGCATTAGAATACACAGTCAGGAGGAATAACTGCGTGGTGCTTCTTTCGTAAGTAACATTCTCCTATGAGTAACCATCAGTCCAGTGTCATCAAATCAATTTATAAATTGTACTAGTACTCTCCATATAAAACATATTCTTAAATCGAAATTTATTTTAGAGTGGCAAAATTCCAACCGCAAACAATCCCCACTAATTGCCCCACTCCCGATGAACGCTTATCAATTCCTTGCCAATGCCATTTAAGAAATCTCAATTTCAGTTCCAATCCCAACAACCTCGAAATGGAGCCTTCCGCCTATATAGCCTAGATCCGCTCGTTCAAAGGCAAAACCTGAAAATTGCTGCCGAGATAGAATAGACTAACAGACGAACTTGAGATCTCAGAATTATTTGGGTACGAACGGGCGTCCGTTACCCGCCGACATTTCTTGCACATGTGGGGTATTTATTCATAACAAAATAACGAGTTGCAGCAAAAGCGATAACGATCGCGATAAGTAGCTATCCATCACAATCGACTAACCCACGTAACGCAACGAACATACTTTGAATGTGTCGCGTCAAAATGGCGTCAAAATGTCACAATGTGTTCATGGTGGCCTAAATTGGCGCCATTGTCTCGGCCGGCAAAGACTTACATAGACGGTACGAGTGCAAAACTATATTTTACAGGATTTTTCTGTGCACTGCATTGTTGAACGTGGACAATAATTCCCCGGGGTACCTGTGCCCGGTATCCCTAATCGCTAATAAGGAAAAGGTAATTTCGTTCAATATACAGACGACAAATCGCACGTCAGCATTCGTGAGAAATCCGCCGTAGCCACATACAGACATATACGTGTAGTATTTGCGATGGGGCGTTTTCCCTAAGTCTGTCCCTTAATTCGAAAAGTTTTATCGACTTGGGTAATAAGAATCGTCGCTGAATATTAAAGTAAGCCCCCGACACTGTGTTTTCTATCTACGAGAGAAAACAAGGAGAAAAAAAAAACGGCCGAAAATATTGCCGCGAAGAGTACTTTTCGAATGAAGTTCATAATGATAAAAAGTAAAAAGCGGTGTTCATCCGCCGTTGTTTACGGATATGGTACGCCTCAATTGTTTATATCTCTATAATATCAGTTACAGTGTCGATTTGCTGAGCTAATAATTTAATCTTCCAGAAGCGCCGATATTGGAGGACGTACGGTGTTTAGTCATGGGTTTAACAAACGAATTGATAATGCAGAAATTCTTGTCTCGACTCGTGCATGCAACAAAATCATCCGTCTGCCCGTGAGTTCCTATGTTGGGACAACGACGCCTGTGGTTATGAGGATTGAATCAACTGGCTCAACTTAGCCTGAAAATCCACATAGGCCATCGACGGATCGAAACATTAATAATGAGAGGGATTAAAAAGAAAATGAATGGAACCTTAAATGAAAGGCGGAAAATCACATTTTCTATTGTTAAATATACCGATCCAATTCCAAGTGGAAACTAACAGAACAACATCTGGGTTGGGAATTATGAACAGAATATAAAATCGATAAACTAAAAAAAATATCCAAATTAAAAATGGATGCGAGATTGAACATTCGAACAAACCAGAATTCCTAACATATCTTCAACATATCGAGAATAGGAGACATTTTTCCATCGAACGAAATATGAAACCCATTTGTGTCAAGTCCTATTTCCATAGAATTAAATTATTGGTATCAGTACTGAAATTTTATGTGCCAGGATGAATGATAAAAAGATAACGGAGAATGATAATGTAGACATCTTTATTAAACCCCAATCTGCCTTCGGGAGGTTTGCAATATACGTCTCGGGGCCGGCCACGAACCGGCCACGAACCCCAGTTTTACTGTAGTTTAGCTGCGGTATTTACAAGTACAGGAGGAGTGGTTATAGGATGAGATGTGATCATTATACAATTCGTTCCGGCGGCCGAGTTAGGTGTGAACTTCTGAATGTGGGAATATATTCAGAATATGGGATGGCTGAGAACGTTATACCACGGCTTTGAAAATATTCGCTCCTGCAAACAACGATGTTTTATAAAGTCAGAGACAAATAATATTTGCATTGAAGGACAAGGAATGCTTGCAACTAACAAATGACTTTGAAGATAACGATTCCTGTCTGATTAGCAATAAGACTAGCCAACCCGCAACTCACTGTTAATCTATAAGATGGTAAAAAGAGAGGAAAAACTAGGTCTAGTAGTCGGCAAGTCTTTGTGAGTCAATGGGGGAATTGACGAATCAAGCGAAGTCATGTAAAAGTTAACCTTTTTTGTTAAATTCTTCTCACATAGGAATGTTAAGCCCAATTTACTACTTGAACTGAAAAATACACAAAATATTTAAGAAGCTATTAGACGAACATGTAAGAAAAACAACTCGCGAGGGCGTCAATGGAAGTGTCTATCGCCTCACTTGTAGCTTGTAGTTGCACAGTGGGTATTACATACCTCCCCCTTCCCCATTCTTGCGCAAAACTTTGCTAGAGATATTTATTCCATCACGTACAATTGACTTATTCTAGTTAACCTGAACAAGAAATCCAAGGGTGTAAATAGCCAAGTTCTTTATTATGACCTCCAGCTTCAATTGAATGGGCTCGGCGTTTTTTTTATTAGCTCAACCAAATAGCCGGCTCAACTTCGAAAAAACCATTTAAATTATGGGGGACGGAACGGGGACTATTAAAATGCCCAAAAAAATCAGTTTATTCATTGTGGGGGGCACTTGGGAGATCCAGAATCAGCTGTTTGGGCTTGTGTATTACCCATTGATTAAGGACAATGTGGATCAAATCAGAGAGAATAAAAAAATTATATTTCTTCTAATATCGCGTTATATTCTTCCAATAGACACCCGTCCATAATTTTTCGTTAACCAAAATATTTCTCTGGAGTTCTGGCAACCGCACAATGACATTTTCAATTTATATGTTTCCGTGGTCTGTCTCGGCTTCAATCCAAACAGCCACGATGGCATGGGTGGTTTTGTTTTTGTTCGTCTCGTTTCTGCCGTTTCGTGCCACAGTTTTAGGACTAGGCTCAGATGGTATGTGGTTGGACAATTGGTTAACGAGTAGGTCTTAATCAGTATATGCATCGAAGCTATGAAAACCTTGACCAACTCAATCTCATGGCCATATTCAACATAGTCAGTCCCCAAAAATGACATCGTCAAATCCAGGAATGCACTTTATCTAAAGTCAGGCAGTCATAAAAATGACTGTGTGTAATTTTATTGGCGGATTATTGTAGAGAAAATAATGGAAAAGTGTGGCCTACTAGCAGGTCATTTCAAGGGAATTGTGAGTCATCTAGGTGGACTGAGGGGTGCGTCAATGTACAAGAAAAATGTATGACCCTATGAACCTATGACAATGACACGCTCTGTGCGGAATATGGGGTCGCGTCATCGATTAACAATGAATTATAACATCGATATAACTTTTGTTCATATAAACACAGGTATAATTTATAGTAAAAGACATTGTTAATTAATTAATTAGGTGATAAATAAGAGGGTGCCGAAGTTCTTTTTTTGCATTTTAAGACCTCTGAAAACGTCATGGAGTATTTAGAAACCGGACCAAATTATGATAAAGTTAGGCGAGAGGTCCTTGGCTGTTAGATCAATTACGACTTTTTTTTCTACATCTGCGGACTGATCACCATTTCTCCAGGAATAGGAATGATTTGAGTGCGGTAACTTCGACTGCAAGTTCTTCTCGTAGGAGGTATCGAACGATGGCATTAATTTTCAATAGATGATAACAATTTCTCGATAGTCCAAAGGACTCTGAGATGGACCCTAGATAGTTTCATATCTCCTTAGTTTTGCAGGTCGCTATATAGTGATCAATTAGTATAATGTGCATGGGATTTGTGAGCTCGCAGCCATCCTCCGGTGAGCATGTCCAAAGCACGCAGTGTTTAGGGATTCAACATTCAAATGCGCGATGAAAATGAAAAAAAAAATGCTCATAATTGCATTCAATTCATAAACACGGAAGTTAATATATCCTTCCAATCTTCGTCAAACTTAAAGAGCATAATTGAGCGGATTCGTAGGAGCCTTAGTGAACTAATTTTTTGTAGAATCAAACCTTACAATCACCTTGTAGAGGTCATTTTGCGGTGGGATCACTGGTGGCCATGTTGATTTACGCTACTGCAGTGTCCAATTTAGTGTCCTTAATGGTAGTACTTTTGGTATAGGCCCTTATGGGATATAGGTCGAGTACACGGGCTGACGAAAAACGAGGGTTTTTGTCTTCTATTTATGCGACCTTGACTGACCGATTTATGTTCCTGACCACATTCATATATGACCCCCAATCCGGTCATTATAAATAGATCATAAAAACCGTTCGCCGCATATTTTGGATTTCCTAGGATAGAACAATAAAATTCGTTATTACGCGAGTATGCGATTTACTGTGCACTTACCATCGAGTATAGAAGCATCCATGCATGATTAGGAACCGGACCTTGAGGCTAAGAAGGCATATTTACGTCTGCTATAGTTAGGTCAACCCCCGTGGCTTAATCGGCTTTAAAATTGCGTCGAGAAGTACTGTAAGCTACGTGTGTCGAAATTACAGTGATTCCTTTCAATTGCGTCAGTTTATCTAACTGTATAGCTTATAGGTTTATGCGAGATGTTTCAGTCCGTTCTCACTTCATCATCTCGGAACCGAAAGTGAAAAGGCAAATACTGATAGATTATAAACACCTGTATGTTTTCTTATGCCCTAACATATACTATACCGTATACCCATTAGCTCCTTTGCCTTTTGTTTTCCCCCGCTATTTA
The DNA here is from genome assembly GCA_026419785.1 of Sclerodactyla briareus. Lineage (NCBI taxonomy): Eukaryota > Metazoa > Echinodermata > Holothuroidea > Dendrochirotida > Sclerodactylidae > Sclerodactyla > Sclerodactyla briareus. The sequence goes on along the minus strand of JAODTK010002321.1, from coordinate 171,087 downwards.
CCTAACTTGAATCTATTCTACGTGCATGAGCAGATGAAGGCTTGCCGAGTTGCCGGGTTTATTTCGTACGCCCGATTCTTTTGATAACATCTTAACAAAAAGTGCAGGTAAATAGTGGTTATAATGTGCCTATTTCTATACATACTCTAAATAAACTGCATGCCACTCCTCGAGCAACTTCTGAAACTTTTTCTTCTGCCCTGTCAGCCTGTTCCAAATTGAATTTGTGCTTCTAAAACTAACTCTAGAGTCGGCTTCGTTCGTAGATGCATTGGCATGCTGCATCACTGAAGCAGCTGTGTTAATTTGGTGCGTAAGATTTTGAGAGTCTGAGGGAACTGAATGTCCCGAGTATTTCTTTCTCTCTTTTCCTGTTTTCCTCCTCTTTCCATGGTTATCGGCTACAGAGGGCATAAGTGGAATGAATCAAAATAGATACTGCGATAGATCGCAAATTGACTCTGTCTTTGCGGGAGCGTCCGGTTCATATCGTGTATGACGTTCAAAAAGACAAGAAAAAAGGACTGCCGTTACTGCCCGAAAGTTCCTTCTGACGGGAATGGTTCTGTAACGTGTAGAAAACATTCTCTAGTTGAGGATAACGAAAGAACTGATAGAGACACAATAACGTTGTTCAAATGCTCTTTCTAAAAGTATACAACGCCACGGGAATCTTCATCGTTTCCATCAGTTACCTTTTTGGAATACTCAATTTTAAGTTCCCCCCCCCCGAACGTGGAGGTGAACCAAAATGAGGGTAATCTCGTTAGCTGGGGAATAGTTACCCTTTTTTACGTAGGAAGGCCCATGAAAAAATCTCTTCTTCTTTTAGGCCCATGCGTAATACTAAATGTCTAAATAATCTCTGCAACTTTATGCTATGCTTAACCATCTGCCCAACAGGCTTCTGCAGTGGTATCTATTATGATGGACGCTGACTACTTGTACTGCCTATACATTACAACCCCCTATCCACTATTTAATGACAGTCAAACTGGCCTGTAACTCCTCTCGAAAAATTCCGCGAGGGTGTCCTTGTTTACCTATAGGTAATTCGAAATCGTTTCCCCTGCTATTCTCAGTAGGTCGAGGTTGGTCTTGCGCGCACGTCTGAAGTAACTACCTACAAAGTTACTTGCCTATTAAAGGTATAATATAAGACGCTGTTCGGGTTTCGCGCCTTTTCCTAACACCCTCGAACCAGCAACGACTTTGTTCGATTTTCACGCTCTTTACCCTGCGGGCCATTTGGGAAGAGATCATCTCGAAATATCCCAGACAGCGTATCTGCTACTTCGACCACGGTGAAGTCGATCAATTCGTCTTTTCGACCAAATAATACTGCTGATTCATTAGTACTTCGCCCTGATTGTGTCGAAATTACGAATTTAGAAGTCAAAACCTGCTGAGGAAATCTAAAATCCCAGACCTATCAATAATAATAATGATTGCAATTGGAAATCCGAGCGAAATTCTTTGACTTCGTTCTTGTCACATATGAGACACCGCTATTGGAACGCATTCAGTGCCAAATCCATGTTCCGTCTCAACATAGTGCAAACACTAATGGAAGACTAAGACACAGTTTCACCCGAGCTATACTCTCGTGGTAGTTGTGTCAGAGCACAGATTTCCCAAGATGGGATTTATCTTTCTCGGCCGTCGCTATTTATCCCGCGCAGATATACCATGGTGAACGCATGCCGGGCGAAGACGGCTTGGCGCTTGTAACTTCCGTCTGGTGTATAGCCTACTACTGTACCCACCCCTCGGTGATGTGCTTAAACACTGAGAACGCGACAGGGTACCATGGGACCTGACGGCTTAGTCGGGCATGCAGTTTGATTGGCTACACACGATCACACAGGGGCGGGTTAGAGTCTGTAATAGTAAATTACTCTTTCCGGGAGTAAGCGGGAGTACTGGATGTCTTTCAAGGGGGATAGTGGTGAGATAATTGGTATTGTGAGTTTGTGACTATAAGACAGATAGCTGGGCCTACGTATCGTCGTTTTGTATACCCCGTGTGTTGCCATACGCCCATGTTCCTAGCTGAAATAGCCCTTTGGGCGCGCGCGCGTTTGACAGCTTGGCGCTTGTGCGTCTTTTAGTAGGTTAAATAAACAATCTTGACCGAAAAAAGGAGAATTTTATTCGCCTCCCTCTCACTCTACTTAACTACTTCACCCGCCCCATCCCGGAGATATGCTACCTAGAAGCGTTGACACTTGTTCAAAGCTGATCTGTGAGTATAAGCCACCCATACGCGCATCTTGTCCGTACCTTCACTTATACCTGCTTACTAAAGCCGAGGCTACACAACGACGATACGTTGGCAGGATACGCCATCCCTTGTTCGTCAATAAATAACGAAAACAGATACCGTAACTTTCATGCACCTTTGAATTACTTCACACTTTCCTATAAAAGTTATCAATTCTGAACACGAATCAGTTCGCCTATCTGGACTCGTCCCTGATGTGATTTGTGGGCAAAACGGTCGGCAGTACGTTTTTGGTATAGGCCTACGAGTGCCCATCATATCAGGCATCTAGGTGATATCCCTGAAAACAATTGCTAACACTAACGAGATCACATCATGAGATTGCATTATATATCGATATATATATATAATATTATCTATATATATATATATATATTATATATTATATATATATATATATATATTATATATATATATATATATATATATATTATATATTATATAATCTGGCTGGTTCAAGGAATCTGTCTGCTAGTACCTATCAATTTTTTGATCTCATCTTAACCAACATCAGGGCCGTCCTTTTCGAGAGGCGGCGAATCTCACATTCGCCGCCATCAGCTATTTATAACCCTATTCAACAGCTCGATATCCTCCAATACATACTCTATATGGGTTTAAATACTCTTGAACGGGAATGGATTTTTATTTTATTTCAACGGTTCCATAGATATCGACGCCTATCAATAGCATTTTGTTGCGTGTTGTTGATAACGTGGCTGAAATATGCCAACTCGGCAAGTGCGAATTCAGGTTATTTATGTCATATTTTTTAGAGATCCCTTATTCGATAGGACCCCAAACATTTGGCCGTCGTTGTTGAACTTAGACGTACATATAGTCAGTATTAGTAGTCTATACATATATATACTGCAGTGAAAGAACAGCGCCTCTCGCGCGTATAAACATTAGGAAAAATTACTGTATTTATATTCAATCGCTCAGTATCTGTTTATTTTTAACTCACCGTCCTATGGATTACTTCAATACCTTGATATCTTCTTCCATTCAGTTCGATGGCCTAGCTCGCGCTCACTTCGAGAAGCAGCCTCCGAGCAATCTCAGAAAGAAGTAACTTTTTCCACGTCGTCTCGCTTGTACGACAAGGGGCAGGGCAAGAGCCCGTCGAATAGAGCGAACGCACGGCGTTTGTTGGCTCATCGAGAAAGACATGTGAGTAACGTGAAATGCTCCTTAGAGGTAGCTCCCTGAAAATGTTTGAATTAGAGTCCCACACAAGGCAATTTTAATTCGTTGTGGCGGTTTGCAATCTGATGATTCTCATTATTTATATTTTCACTATTAGATTGAAATGTTTTCCTTTCATTCATGAATCTTCTCTAACGGGTAGATGGAGTGAATGTAGCAAGAGCGGGACAGTCCTACAGCTAGCCCGTCCGTTATTGGCCGCCGACCCTCTACTAAGAGGTTGCGTGTCCCACCTTGTGGCTTCCCGCTACTCTTGTGGGAGTGCTATTTCTATTGGATACCTTTTATCTAACGGGTAGCTCACCTAGACCATTCATCACCTATCTGCCTATATCAAAGTGCAGTAATCGGCGAATAAATTCGCACCACGGATTACTTTAAATGGATTAAATTTCCTAATTCTTAATTTTGACGTATCACATTTCCCGCCCTCACTTCGCCGCCCGCTTACCCCTTAAAACCCCACCCCATTCTCGGGAAGATTGTTTTCACATTCTTCCCCAAATTAACGCCTTTTCCGAAAACAATTAAGGGGATGTCTGTGAGGAAAGTGCTTCATGAAACCGCTGAAGTTTACCCGGGGGCGCCTCGGGCGAGATTCTGATCTGGAAGCGCTGCCAAACGATTCGAATCGAAACAATTTTGCGTCTTGTGTCGTCTGCTTCAGTTTGAGAGTTTTTGGATGACGATCCTTTTCCCTCGCCGCCTTTCTACAGCTGTATGAACACGGTTCCGTGGAACATCAATAGTGCATTTGCATTGGTATAGAGCTTGACATATAGGAAAGCTATTTAACCTACGTTTAAAGTTGTATTATCATGAACCTGCATATTGACGAGTGGTGCGTCTAATTTAAACAAGTACTCAGTTAAAATCTGCTGTCATTTCATGATTTGGAGAGGGACGAAATATGTGTACGAGACGAAAACGACTCGACAATGATCATATACTGCTCGGTCGCATTGATACAATGATATACAAAGACAATTGCAAAGGTGTAATAATATGCTGTCAACCCTGTGTACGAATATCCCTAAGTAATCGACGCTACCGTGTGTCACGGCAAGTGTCAATCTAATGCGCATAGAACTGACTTACATTGACATATCATCTACTCTTTCAAATCATAATAGTTTGAATGGACTGTTCACTTTTCCCCTCATTGCCATTGCTATAAATGTTTAAATATTAAAAGGTACAACAGCGGGGCATGGATACAAACAGAGGTTATACCGTGGCGAATGAGAAACTGGATCTAATGTCCACACCCCATTCCAATACGATGTTCCTATATGTGGAGTTATTGTCCTTCGAAGTTGGTCCATTATGCAGAGAATTGGGAGATCCCAATTCGCAATACTGATACGTCACAACACAGACAACTCCGGGCATTATGTCATGGTATTTTATTTGTTGAATAAGTCAAACATTTAGCAGAAGTTCTGTTTCTTTCTCTCACCACAGTTACCATCAACACCTAACCACCCACTACAGCAACCTCTCCCATAGACTAATGCTTTTTCGAAGTGAAAATAATGTGTGAATTCAATAGAAAACAAAGATTCTTTGCAGGGTTGGCAAGTATGGACATATTTTATTATTGAATGATGGGATGCTTTTGACTGCGTATGAACTTTGGGTTTTGACTGGCATGATGATTAGTTTTTTCTCTTTCTTCCCTCCACTAAAAAACATTAGCCTCTTTATAATTATATCTCGCTCCGCGAACACTGGAAGTGTCCCGGATATTATGGTTTTTTGGGTGTGTAGCCCCGCCGCCTCCCAGGCTCCGCCGCCGCGCCGGAAACTTTAGGCGTTAGCGCAATAACTCTTTGACGCTTTATTACCCGATTGAGTTGAACACTTGGTATACACACGTCCGCCCCAGTGAAATCACGGATGAGTTCGAAAGTGGGCATCACGCAATGCTGGGGGGGGACGCTAATTTGCATAATTCACGCGCAATTTCAAGTTAGTCGGTATTTGAACGAAACTTGGTGGGTAGGGACTATAGTTGGATCTGAAAAATGTGGAGGTTCTTTCCAGGTCACGCAGAGGTCAAATTTTGCATACTTTTGCGATTTTTTTCCAATTTCGTCAGATTTGAACGAAACTTGGGTGGGGTAGGGACTATAGTGGATCCGAAAAATGTGGAGGTCATTTTCATCAAGGTCATCGGAGGGTCCAAATTCGGCATCAAATTGATACGGACTATACATTTGGGTTTCTGACAAAAGTTAAAGGTCATTTCAAAGGCATCGTGGGTCAAATTCGTATACTTTATGTGACTTTCTTGTGACCGCCATAGATTACAAACAAAACTTGTGGATTAAGGCTATCTTGGTTTTCTGACGCAAAATGGAGTTTTATGGGAGTGTTAGATACTTTTTCCTAATGATTGCTCAAACGCGGGGATACACACGTGGACGGTTCACCCGCCTACACATGGCTAGTTTCACATCCTGCAGTAACGGACGGGTCCTTTTGCAAAGACACCGTGCCCATTATACACTGGAACGAATTGGCACATCGGCTTGCTTTTAGTAAGATATACTTTGATTGTCGATACCGTACAATATTGATCGTGCTGAGTTGGAGATCACGCCAGCAAAATAACGATTCAGATTTGGTGACGTATGCAATTGCATATCGTTTAGACGAACCACAGCTTTAACAGGTGGCATTTCCTTTACTTTTACCTACCCACAGGAACTCGACGGCACAAAAAACAATAATGGCATCCACTACCGCGAGTTATTCTTGTATATCACAATGGTAAGCATGCCTGTCAACCCCCGGAATTGTTTGGTTACAACAGCTATAGGCCTCGAAGATACAAGGGGCTTGTTGGTTCGTTGTCCGTATTGTTACAGTACAGAGTGACACAAACAAAATTCTGTAGCTACGATTGCCTGTCACATGCGAGGTCTTCCGCTGACGTAATTCAGACGTCACTTCTTGAGTTGTGTGCAGTTTCGTTCGTCGCACGTGATGGATGTGATTATATATTGTGTAAACATACCTGAGGAATAATATTCAGAGTGGACTTGACATGTATGTCAAATGCCGTCGTACACCGTCTCGTAGGAATGTACAATTGTGGCAACATAACCTCCATACGGAACTGTAGGAATTTAAAACCAAACGACTTCGTTCACAACCGACTTGGTGGAATTGTGATGCACCGACATGGGAGCACTCATGTAGCCTACATATACATCTTGTTAATTTCTCATTCTCCTTCATTAAAAAGTCCCTCAGCATTCTACACTCGCCTAAGTAATTAAGTAACCTGGTAACAAGCGACGACGAGGCTGGGTTACTTTTTATTGGATTTTGCGCGGGAAAAACCAGTTCATGCAGGTCTTTAAAATTCCTTGGTTCGCGTGAAGGCCTAGCTCCGCTCGATACGTGGTAGGCATGGCTAGACCGTGTCAGAAGCAGGTAAAGGGTGTTACAAAACAAAGCCCACGCTCAGCAGGCATTTCCCAGGAGTACGTTTAGACCTGTCGTTTAGCGCCCACCATGTTTACTTAAGAGGTTCCGGCGCAAATCGCGCAAATCGCTAGGGAATCGCTTATTGCATAGATTGAGACGCGTAAAGCTGGCGTGCAATGTCGTACCTGGTCGGGAAAATACCGGTAAAGTGACGTCTGGAAAACCGTGTCCGATTTACAACAATGTTTCTAATTAAAATTTCGCATCAAGAAATAAATAAAATAAACAAATCGTTACCTTTGACAGTCTGAGATTTCATTTAAAGTTGTATATTGAATAAACCATTGAAGCTTTAATTTTATTATATTTATTAATTATTCTCGTGTATGGCAAGTATATAGATATAGCTATGTATGTATGTATGTATGTATGTATGTATGTATGTATGTATGATGTATGGTATGTAATGTTATGTAGTATGTATCTATCTATCTATCTATCTATCTATCTATCTAATCTATCTATCTATCTATCTATCTATCTATCTATCTATCTATCTCATAGGAAACGCATTCATTGACCATGTTAAATGACGTGTGACTAAAACGTCAGCCTCAGTGATCCGTATTTCTGTCTCTTTTAATCTATATTCATGCACGTTGAGGACATACATGGCCAATGTAGAGCGTATGCCGTACTGATGATCAGTGTAATGCCGTATGAAGGCGAAGTCGTCCTGCAGGTCGTGACTCACGAACAGTCGCATGTTGTACGTCTCTATGTGAAGACGCCAACTTGGTTACAACACTACAAGTTTTCTATATTTTCTGCTATTGTGTTTATTTAATGAACGTATATAGTGTTTAATCTGTGTTCGATTGACGTTTCAGAAGTGATGGCGCAATTGGTGTTTAGAAAATGGATTAATTCCTAAACGTTCCGAATGTGGCCTAATTGTACACCCTGGCCGACCGTTTCTTCTAAATGTTTACCTCGACTGATAACATGCTGAAAGGTGCAGCCGCGTTCATCTAGGGTGATACTCACACGCGTGCATTGTACTTTCAAATTTGCTATATTTTCTACTTTTTAACTGTATCACATTCGCATTATAAACTAGATGCTCGCGGTATTTATAGACAGCAATACTGAAGATTATCGCGTCGAACCGCCAGCCCCGAGGTCGACCCTCCAGGTCAGGATTAGGAGAAGTTCAACGTTTTGTTCGACCAAATAAAGAGGTTATTTTGACAGGAGATGGGTTTCCACCTCATATAACTCTGGCAAAGCGAAACAAATCCCTTAGGTCCACTTAGCGCAAAAGAGTTCGTCTCTTGTCGATCATAAGCGAGCCGCAGAAAGTTCCTCCGCGGGCACGTCCGCTTCATTAGAGCCCGTATCGACCCGCTTCTAAATATTCCTTACAGCTTCATGCGCTATAAGCGTTATCAGCGTTTATCTCCGTATTTGGGTACGATAGCGCACTTGATTCAATTTACCAGGCCGGCTTATAAACGGACGTTTTTCGATGCAATAACGGCATTTTGTGGGTAAGGCCTTATTTATGTCATTAATGTCAGCGGGATAATGCATAATATTTTCACACTTTTCTATCGAAATTCGTTGAGGCGACGTAGCGCGAGTCTTGGACAATGACCAGGCATGCATTTTCACAGCAAACAAGCCTCAATACTTGCAGCGAAGTTGAACTAATAATTGAAAACATCAGTCGGAATCATTTAATGGTTGATTTTTATTCGCACCAACAGTGGTCGCAACCACTAGGGCGTCTGGGTAACATGGAGGGGAAGGGGGGGGGGTCGCGAATACAACGGAACAGACTTGCCCTACAATCTGACATGCTTCTAGGCAATCTATCTCCCCCCCTTTCCCACTTAGGCAAGGGGCTATTTAGCTGCTCATTTTAGCCGTTTATATTTCCTAAAGGCAAAGGCGCAGCCAGGAGGAGGGTTAGGAGTGGGGGGGGGGGGGGGGGCCCTTCCCTCCCATATACAATACTAAGAAATTGCTCAATGCATCTCTCTGATTCGCTGGACCACCCCAATCCGCTCTGAACCCCAGACGTTCAACACGGTGGTTGCCCCGCTCGCTTAACGTCTTGGCTTCAGTTAATCGACACACTATGAGTCTCTCGAAATATTTCATGAGTTCGTTTTGACCTTTTGGTGTATTTTGTCCGCAGGAGTTCGACAGGATCAGGATCTCTACGTGAGGCTTTGTGATTCCATGTCAAAACAGGTAAATATTGATGGGCGTAAAACCCGGAGAGAGAGAGAGGGAGGGGGGGGGGTAGTGTTTCAAATCTGTTTCAGGGATGATCCTTATCGACTTCCGCAATTTTTCTGTTGTGTAGTTTTTTTACAGCGAGTTCACATCCCCAAATTAGTGACGTCTGTATGCATGGATTCGTCATGCGAATATAGGTAAACGGAATATTGTAACTGTTACTACTACTACTTCTACTACATTGCCAGGATACTGAATTGCCTTATTTGAGAAGATGGGGGCGGGGGGGGGGGGTCGAGGGCAATTAATCCATCCCACCAATCTGTGGTAATGCCGTGTGCAAGGGGCCTTCATCACTGCCTGAATCAAGGCATCCCCTATTAGACCATGTTCATACCCTTATACCAATACTCGGCTACGAGGGTTTATAGCAAGAGAATCGTGGATCATGGCATTAGCATTACTTCGTTCTTGTAGTAATTCCAACGGGCAAATCACCCCCAGGGTAGGCTACTTCACTATACTGCGGAGGGTCACTCCCTGGACGGACAAGGCCAGTAGCCATTGTCCCAAGGTTACAAGTTGTTCACTTTTCGGCCTGTCCGAAGTGTAAAACATCGGGGAAACGTGCGCAGGTAATCACGATTAGCAAACAATGCATTGTCAGACGGTCCTTTGACGCGGCATACAAAAAAGCGTGATTGTCTGCCGGGAATAACTTCCCCCGGGGGGTCATAAGTGTGGCGTGGATTCGGAGTTACGTAACAGCTGCAGCCACAGGATCGTGTGCATGTGTGGACGGTGTGAGCAGGTGATAGTTTAGACAACAACTGTTATCAGGATTAATTGTTGTGTGAAGTTCAGGAATTTGAGGCACTAAAACAGTTGATTTTGTCGTATGAGGGTGTTACCGCGACCTCAATATAATAGAGATCACTCGATTCTGTGTGTTTTGTCCGTCTGTGTTGATTGTTATGCTAGTATTAATTTGGGCTAACCGAATACGTTTAAACGAAGAAACATGCCGAGTTGTTGGTAAATAAAACTCCGAACGCATGGGGCATGCACTTGGGGCATGTTGTAATATTAATGAGTTATAAACACTAATTTCTGGAAAATTTCGAGCAGAAGGTGGACGGAAGTCGGCTTTGTGAGGTGTGAACAAAACAGGCAAATAATAATATAGCCAAATTCGGGATGAAAGGTCGCATTGTATGTAAATTTACTGGAGGCGAAACCTCGGGGTATGGTCGTCAAACGGATCCTATGCTGTCTGAATATAGTTCACAATAACTCCATGAGTTGGAAGATTGAACGGCCTATTCAACAGGGCGTGGGGAGGGGAGGGGTTGGGGAGGGGGTGCGAACCCCCCACAATTCAGTTGCGTGTATTAATTGGGTCACTTGTCGGGGGGGGGGTGGTGTTTACCAGCCTACTAGACGGGACCGATACACATGTCGGCTACCTTTTAACGTGCAAGCACGGGAACTGCGATTTTCCTGTTTCTGTCTGCATGTAAACTTCTGCCTTTTGGGGCTCTCAAATGTTAGCTGCCCTATGACGTCTGGGATCTCAAGGTCAAGGTTGAAAAAATAGATGAAGGGGCATAATTCGCCATTATGAGTGTCTTGCTGCATCCCAGCCATTTGCACTTGGGATCCTATCCACTTACCCCTCCCTTCCCCTTCTCCTTCCCCAAGCGGCCCGCGATTTAAACAGGCTGCTCATTTTGCTCTCTCACGCCCAGGTCCGTGCACACAGCATCCAGGGTCGAGGAAAAATATTTTTAGGTTATGATAGTGGATTGCAGCGAATCAAAATGCGAGCCTCATTTAATTTCTCATCTCTTTCGACGAGGAGAACTACATGAATGATTGGAAACATTACAATACTGATGACACAATTCAATCCATATTCGAATTCTTAGCGGGGATAACTTGCCGTTGAGAGTTTCTCTATGGTCTAGGCTGTCACGAAAAACAAACAATGTATTCTCGATGTGTGCATTTGCATTGTGCGGTTTGCATTTCATCACAGACCTGGAAATAGGCTGCACTGGCACTAGCATTGTATGTGAGTGTGAGTTAGTTACTGGAGAGAATATGACTGAGTGATGCCTCCTTGCCTAGGGACCAACAGATAGCCTGGATTAACTTCAACTTGCAGTCGCTCTCTGCCTGAGTGCCTCGTTCTCTCTTTTCATTACTTTATGAGCCTCCTACTAGGCCTAGGTCCAAACCTCATAACTACAAAATCCCAACATAGTTCTGAAAAGAAGAAGAGAAAAAAACAAAACAGTCTAAGTTAGACCTAGGCACGGAAGACAAGGATCTGCGTAAGTTAGGCCTAATGACTTATATGTTAATTTTACGGCGTAATTGTGCCTTACAGTACTAGGTAGTGGTTTTGCCTGGGTTACTGCGGTTGGGTAATAACTTTCTAGTGCTAATTTAGAATCAGGCCTGGAGGACAGAGTCCAGAGTGGCCACTGACCCTAACCATGTTGAAAACCAATAATATGGTCTCGGGCTGTATGATTGTATCACTATCATTGCGATAAAGAGTTTGAGAATAATATCAAGAGTAGGCCTAGAAACACAGTGGCCAAGCTTTGTGTAGGAAAATGTTAGGCTATGTAGCCTAACTGTTGACAGTGTGAATCGACTAGTAGGGCCCAAGCCAACTACCTCTTAGGGCCTAAAACTCGGGTCTAAAGTAGGTCAAGTATTTTTTAACGGTGCATCGCCAGTCAGCAATCATTGAAGTCTACTCAAGAATAAGACTGGCAAACCTCTATTTGAGCAGGTTCAATTTTCACAGAGAATTGCTCTCACACTGCCCATTTTTATTTCACAATATAAATTATGCCCTGACTTGGATTATAACAACCCAAAAACGTAAATAAATAATCTGAAAATTCCAATCAATTTTGCAGTTATGGTCTAGGCCTAGTATTTCACTTGAATATTTCCGGTATGTTTCTCAAGCTAGCTAGACATAGCCTACCTGTCTATCCTATTAAGGATCCTATTAAGTAAGCGGCAGGCTATGTATGGACTTAGGCCAGTGACCTTTTATTTCTTAGCTGTGCCTATTCATGGAGAAATCCTGGATAGACTCACTGTACATGGTTGCAGCAGGAAAGCAAAAAAAATGACAGATTGATTTCCACCTGTGCCTTTAGAGTGTTTTGTAATATCTGGAGCGAGATAATGAACTCCAGGGAAATGGTCTCATATTCCAATTTGCCAACTTTCCCTAAGCTTATCCCCTGGAATCATTTAATGATGTTAAAATAACTCACAAATATATCCTTCCTGCTTCACCATTCCCCCCCAAGGCCAATCCGACAGCAATTTCTCCACTCAGCCACTGTGAAATTAAGTCCGATCAATCAGATAATGTTCTCCTGCTCCAGCTCGTGAATAAATCAAGAAAGCAATTTGCATGGTGGCTGGGCTCATCATACTGCATTCCTGGCTTTCCATGGTTCCTCTCTGTAATTTGCATGTCGTTGGCTCACGAGTTGTGCTACGCACCATTACTCTTCAAAGGCCACACTCTTGGTACGAAGCACCGGTGATTGCGGAAAAGCCCCGGCATCAGACTTGACCTTCCACATTCATTGTGGTTTTCTTTGATGGAAGCAGCCGTTCCAGTAGAGTTCCTTTAGTACTCTTCAGCCAAATATTGCGTTATATATTTTTTGGAGGTATACAAGTTGAGGTATACGTACGTAGTTGGAGCTCTTTCCCTCCAATATAGATCTTGAGGTATCATTGGAGGGTGCTTCAATATTCATAAATATGAAACTGTAATTTGAGACAGTGTTTTAGGCTGGTATCATTGATATTTGCCACACAAATGTAATGAAGAGTAAGTAGGTAGCATTTTCTTCAGGAGCAAAAGTGCTGGTGAATTTACAGTCGAGCAATGCTATAATAATGAGGGGGGTGTTTGCCTGCTTCGGGCCGGCTACTAACAGACTTCTTCATTGTTGGCTGAACATGCTTTGGTCCTCTCTGCCCTACATAAATAATACACATGGTAGCATAATAACTATAAAAAAAGGTCCCACCCAAAGAATTCTATGGAAGGAAGGGAGTGGGTGTGGGGGCTATGTTCCCCCCAACTAAAGTGAATTTTACTTTTGAACTTAATTTCCCTTCGACCTGCATTTTCACTACTTCATTGAAGTTCTTCCTGATACCTAAAAGAATTTTATCAGGTGTCTGTAAATAGCACTATACGTACTCCATATTAGCCAGATAAATGTTGTAACATTGTAAGCTATAATAGAGTAGCTTCTTATTGCTTGTCTTTACTTAACGGTATATCAGACACCAGTCACACCAGTCGTACAAATTATTGATCGGATCAAATATACAGCAGACTTAACACAAACACCACCATTTCCTACGTTCATTTCCTCCCCAGGCGGGGAGAGCTAACCCTGGGCATAACATGCACACCAACAGTCAGAATTTCTCACGTAAATGTTCGAACGTGAAAAATCTACAACACTCTGGAAAACTTTCTCTGCTATTCCCATGTTGCCTGCGAGTTTTCCAATTATCGTCATTTCGAATCCAAAATTTGTTTTTTGGCCACCCATCCTTGCGTGTTACTCTCTGCTTGCCTTTCCAATTGAATTTCGCACCTTGTGGCCGCTCTCATGTCGCTGATACTTGGAGAACGCTAAGCAGTTTGGATATGGCATTATTAGGACCGTTGGGATTAATTAGCCACGTTAGCGAGGGTGGAGCTGAGTTGTCTACGACCCGGTAATCCTCGCAAAACCACACTGCATGTGCACATGGGCAGGAGGGCAATGAAAGCCAAGTGTGTCGTCCGAGTGAACTCACCCATTGAGTACTCTTCTCGTAATGGGTGTAAACGAGGCAATGGGGAATACAGAGTTTCTTCTTGAATTGACTATACAAGCAGTCTGGGCAATTAACTGTTGTTTGACGCAGGTGATTATGTGCGGTTGTTAAACTATTTTGATTAGCAGTGCTCTAGATGTTTGCGTGATTAGTGATTACGTTGAAAAAGTTGTACTATTGAGCACTTAGGATTAGGGGAGGATGCGGAATCAAGCTGTTAACTTGTCACATTCCCATGCAATTCCACTAACAACCAAAACTACTTAGGAAATAAAAAATACCCAAATATTCAGATTCACCACAATTCTTCTTTATACAAAGATGATGAATCATGCTCATAGCAGGTATTCTTTGTTGAAGGTTTAAATTTTTGACAGTGATCTTTGAGGTGATAACTGTCATGGTACCAGTCTGAACGAAAACGAACTGTGACCTGAGAATAAGAGATAAACTTGATCAAGACAATTCTGTCTTGCTGCAATTTAGTAACTGACAATTCCCTAATTGACCCTAATTGTACAGTCCCCAATTACCATGAGGGTGCAACAGTCATGTGATGTAGGCCTACTGGTGTTTCTTGCTTGTTATAAGAGGTAACTGGAGGGGAGGGAGCTACGATACTTGTGTGTGTTGGTAGGTTCAGTATATACTTTGTAAGTAAAATAGTAAGTAAAATGAGTAAGTAAAATATAACATCCTGGAATTCCATAAATCCAGTTTCCCCTTACTAGTTCTGGGAGGTTGTGAGAACTCCAATGCTGTTCATCTCTGGAGGAGGAAATCACATTTGGTTTAATCTTTTATGCTCCGTCAGCTCTGGTTACTGAGCAAACCTTGGTTTGCTGTCGAGAGCACAAAGAAAAAAAAACAACAACAAAAATCACTCACTCAGTAATTTGAATTTTTACCTATTTATATGTTTTGTTCACAGGCAATCATATACGAAGGTCAGGACAAGAATCCAGAGATGTGCAGGGTCCTACTAACACATGAGGTCATGTGCAGGTAAGTGCCCTACTGCTAGTAAACATGATAACTGGAAAAAGGAAGTCATTCATTATTGAACACTCACCTTGGGAATCAAGACAGCCTACTATTTTGGAGGCCTGGTCGACATGAAATTAGTTTTGGATTCGAGTGGGGGGGGGGGTGGGGGAGGGGGGTTGTGTATGTTTTTAAAAAAGGATTATGATTTGAGGTGAAATTGGGGGGGGGGGGGGGGGTGGGGGAGGGGGGTTGTGTTATGTTAAAGGATGCATTGAGGTATTCACCTGAAACCTCACCAGAAGGTCAATGCTGGAGGGAGATGGAGAGAGCAGCCAGTCTGGCTAATAAGCTCCTGTAGTGGTTTTCAGGAAATTTCTGGGTTGGCTCTCAATTTCAGTTGCTGTTAGCTTTACTCCAGAGTCCAAACACTGTTTCAATTTTTTTGGAGGGGGTGGGGTGGGGAAGGGGTATTTATGGTTGTCTTACAGCAAGTTTGGAAAAAGGAAAGGAAACCATCACATCATCAGAAGAGACCTTAGTTACCCGCCAGAGGTATTCTATGGACTCCTTTCTGGAAGTGTGTGTGGAGGGGGGGGGGGGGGGGGGGGGGGGGGGGGGGGGAACGGTTTCGAGAAATTTCAGGGGGAACGCTCCTCCTCCCCTGGGATGGGGTGTCTGCATCTAATTTTTAAGTCAAGGGTTGAATTTGTTCTGGAGAATTCAATTAGTTATCTTAACTAAGATTTTAGAATTGACTAGGACATTGTTTTAGAAAAATATTCATGGGTCAAATTTGTTTCTATCCGTCCTGATTTACAAATCTTTTTCTGATGCAAAAGAAGGATCACAAAATTCCGAGCCCACGGTTGTTAACCAAATCTGAAATATATAAAAACACAAAAAGGTACTATAACCAATTGAATTTTGAATTGTTTCAGGTAACCCTGTGAAAAATCAAAGAAAATATGGTCAATATTTTTTAGAGATTTCAAATTCATACATTCCTGGACTAGGAATGGTGTTCTGTTCACCTTTGAGAGAGTGTTCCTGGAACAGAATACCGGAAGAATGAATCAGTATCAACAGCCTGGTCCATAAAAGAAATTCTACAAATAATCAAAACTCTGGCTGGGTGAGTTTTTATGTGCCCCAGGAAGGCCTGGAGATGATGTGTAAAAGATGTAGGCCATAAGTCCTTTGAATCATTATGGACCCCCTGGGGGCTCCCTCCTATTGTCAACATCCTATGTGCGTAATATCGATGAGAGGGCAGAGGGCAACAAGCCCAGAGGGTCGCTCATGCTAAACGACCGCAAATTTGGCTTAGGCAGCATGCACGTGGCTGAGCAGATATTGACTGTAACTGAAATTCCTATTACGACAGAACATGAAATAGCAAGAGAATTCAGTGCAAGGGTAATTAGGTAATTATTAGCATGTTGAGAGGAAGAGGGGGCTGGGAAGATATTAAATTCTTCCACTGCAAAAATGTAAATGGCAATGCCCAGGGGCAGTCGTGTTGGGAGATGAGTGGATATATTGGAGAGTTGGGTTGGAGGGAGGGGGGGGGGCACAAAAAAGACCTGATAGGTTGGGTAAAATAAAATCACTAAGACATGCAGTGTGGATAAGGTACTAACTGAAGTTGGAAAATCAATTAATGGAAAAATAAAAATGAGCATAGATTGTAAGTTTCATTCGGGCTCAGAGCAAGCATGGGAAGAGGATAAGAAGTCATTGACCTCTATTGCGGCTGTGTCCTCTGGGACCATGTACCAATATCAAATGAAAAAAAAAAAACCCTCACAATCATTGGATAGAATTATAGGAAAAACGAGCTCCGTTCAGATTGATTGTAAATCATTACTAAATGATAGCTTCCTCCTCTTCCGAATCCTCCCAGCCATGGCCATTCCCCCCTTTCTTAATAACCTTCAGCTGTGGAGCCGTAATTCTTTCCCAGAGTCCGAGCTCATCAGCTGCCAGTGAGCCTAGGAGACGAAGCCGAAATAGTTCGGCTACTCCTCACTGCCTGCTCTCCACGATCCGTGGGTTTGATACGACCTCCCCATCCTCGGGTTTATACCCTCCGACCGGCTACTTTATTGAAGCGGCGAGCGATTTCCTGAACGCTCCGCTGATATTTGGGATAAAAGACGGCTGAATCCCCCTCCACATACAAATCCGTTTCGGATCTCCGTAATTGCCCACAATTCGTCATCACAGGAAGAGAGGGGAAAGATTACGATATTCATTGGAGTAATTAGAAAAGCGTATATTACGTTTCTTGGGCAGGTTTCCCCATGGGTATTTTTGATTGTGATATCCACTAAGTACCATAAACGTTATATATACTCTGAACTCTGTTTCAGGGAGAATTGGAGTTTACCTTGCAAAGGATTTTTGACGGCGGTGGATGGGTAAATCAAGCACTGACAGTATGGAATCTGCACAATGCAGTCTTGACATTCTTCTCAGCGTGATTGTCCCCTATTTTATCTCGCATTGTTGTTTTCTACAGAATCTGTATGCCAGTGGGCAGTGACTCAAATTGGTCAGACAGGCACTCAATGGAAGTAAATAATGTTGGTAGCTACCAAGTCAGGATAGCTCTCTTAGTAGTAATGTAAAAAAAATTGCTCATTGGAATTTGGTAAATTCTCCCAACCTTTCATTTCCAAATTGCCACCAATCTGATGCCCAAATAGGTACTGGTACTGCCAAACAACGATGTATAACGTTGTATTGAGAAAATTACTAGAATATGGAATATGAGGTCTACTTCTCTCCTCAACTTATCCTGGATACAGAGTGGATGATGGGTGGCCAGATTGGATATGGGCATATGGTGATAAACTGTCAGAAAAAGGGTGATATGATGGGGATGAGGTTTTTTTGATGGGAGCAAAGAAACAAAAAACAAAGTCAAGTGCTTTTTGGGGGGAATCTGTAATTTTAGTTGGGGTTTGAATAATTTTATCAGTGAGCAAATATTTCCATTTCTTACGGTATTTTTTAGTTAAATTTGTAGTTGAAATCCTGTTAGGCTCCTAGTGGCTGCATGGGATACCTTGCATAGGTGTCAACCCAAAATCAACTGTGAGGGTGGGGAGGATATGATCTTGCCACCCAAATAAATAGAGTAGTGGATTCCCCTTCCCCCCATGGTTGACACTAGTCCCAATCTTTCCCGGGGTTGATGTTTGTTCCGAGACAAATCCATGAATCTGAATTCTCAGTTCAGTGTATTCAGGTGCCGTTCGCCTGCTGGATTGCCACAAATTGCAGCTTACCAAGTTTTGGGAACTGAAGCATCTGTCTGTTGTATTGCATTTCATCACTGGCTCAGGCTCTGTGTGTTTTCAAAGGCCCTTTCCGTGAGGCCACCCCTAATCAAGTCCCTCCGTCTTCTCGTCATCGGTGAGTCACCACAGGCAGTTTTCCTGCTGCCAAAGGATTTTACTGATGTACTCCAAGCGATATATCAGTGCCAAGATATCCTGTTTCTCTCTTGCTTCATCACCCTTAATGAATCCTGAATGATTGAGGAACTTTCCGAGCACGATGGCCTGACTCGAGACTAGCCCCGCGCCAAATTTGATTTCGACCCGCAGTTCGGATACCCGAACCTGACTTATTTCTGGTCACCCTCTTCTACAGGGTACCACACATTCGAGAGGCGCCCGCCCGCCCTCTGGCCAGGCTCGCTCTGCTTCACTTTACAGTTTACACCCTATTGGTGGAGGTTTACCGAGTCACATCTCTGGCTGTGGCTCGCATCTCACTCCCCGCATTGTGTTTTGGAAATGTGTGTTTTCCATCAGAAAAATTACTAATTTATGTGCCTTGTCAGAGAGCTAGCAGCCACGTTTGTGAGAATGGACTGTGTATCCTTCTCTGTGTTAGGAATACAATGACAGACATGCACATTGTATCAACATGGATGTGAAATTCGAAATGCAGGGGAAAATGAGTAAGCTGCTGTAAACATACGTAATTTATATTTCCATGTATTGAGGGGATGCGTAATGAGGAATTGTGTGAAATTGTGTGAGATTGTGTGAAAATGTGGCTAGTTGAATAATTGACAGTCTAAAGCAGTACCTCCCCTCGTCCATGCCCTAAATCAGAATCTATGATAATGTTCGGTATTGGATGCTTCTTATGCAACGCAATTCAACATTGGTGCTGATGCGTCAATTAAATGGGATGGGAGGGATGTGGGCTTGACCCCTCTCCCCGTTGATGTTTATAAGTCATGAAGGCTCTCTTTGAGATATTGGAGAGTAGAGTAAGTCAACCTCTAAAACAGCGTTCAAAATAGTGCTTGAACCACTTGTGTAGCAATTTAGAGAGGATTTGTAGAAACTCTCTATGCTGTCTATAGTTTTGTGTACAAACTGACTGCTATGCACTTCCAAGAGGGTGTAGCAATCTTGCTCATTGGAAGAGCATTTTGCGATGTTCCACCAGCTATTTCGAACGCTGGTCCTAATAACATTAGTTCTTCTAGGAAGTGTGAGCAATTGCTGCTCTTAGCAGACTTGATGGATAGGAAAAGTTCCAGAACCCCCCATTAATTATCAAAATAACAATCAAATAAAGAACACTTTTCCCTTGTGGTCCCTCTCCATCACTTGTGGAAAACTAACAGCAAACAAATTTGGCAAAAATGCAGTAATGGCGAAGATATGCAAGCCTACAGCGCCTCCAGCAGATGACTTGTAGCCGTCCAAAGTTTGTCCCATCAGTCCACCAGAAGTGACGCAAAATCCCCCCATAAGCACAATAATCAATTTGAAGACCCCGTTGTTTTCCTTCAGCTAGATAAGAGTTGTCACTTGTTTTCTTTCCATTTCAGGAAAGTCACTCCCAGGATCGCTTGCCCCATACACGTTTAACGTACGCCTGCCTCCGGGCGGCAATTTAGAGAACAAATGAACGGAACGAAGGGTACTCAAAAAGTGTGCGTCTTTACTTTCTGACTGCCCCGAGACTGGGCCGTAGAGTTATAACTCGAAAAGGTGGTGGGTTAAAGTCTTAATCGTCCACTGTGACAAGATTCTGCGGTGATGTGAAATATTGTCTGGCCGTCAAATTAACCTGTTCAAATCTGATACAAGTCTCATTTGGGATCAGAAGGGACACACCTGCAGTAGTGTCTGTGGGCCCTCTGTGTCGTAGTAGGAGGGTTCATATGGTAGAAACATTTGGTGTAGGTTGTAGTAATTAGGCTGCAATGACACCACATACATGGTTTTAGTGAAGTTAGGCTGCAACGAAACCACATAAACGGCTGTCTTAAGGTTTAGGAGATGAGGCGCAACGAAACCACATAAACGGCTGTCTTACTGTACACATTTTTGTCTGCTGTGAATCCTTCACCAGGTACACAAAAGAAGGCAATGTTTCTTTGGAGGTACCATAATGGGGGGTGGAGTGGGGGTAATCACACACAGGTGGCAACCTGCAATTCCCCTTGTTCTTATCCCCAGCGAGAAGGCAACAGGTACAATTGTCAAAGTCTATGGTATGACTATGATCCGTCAGGGATCCAAACTCATTTCTCCCATTTGGAAGGCCGACGCTCTCACCACTGCGCCAACAACTCGGTGGATACCCATGATGTGCTGAATCTGGAACTAGTTTAGATAGGCCTGACCGATTCGTTTTACAATGAGCTATGACTATCTCGGTCGTAACAGTCCATAGCTTTGTTTTTACTGCGATGGTTTATTTCATGAAGAACTGAATAGGGAGGCACCGAGGGAGAGCAATTTTGTGATTTTTGTCAGAATTGTTGACTGGATATTTTTTCATTCATATGTAATCAGAGATACCAGTAGATGTTGATGTTGTTTCTAGAGTAGATATTTAACAGGGTGTGTGGGTTTGACCTATTACACAGTGAGTGATTTACTGCAGTACACTATAGCAAATGCGTGATGTGTTTTGTGTAAAGAACTCCCTCTGAATTGGTAGTCGTGTCATAGTCATTAAAGCTTTGAGACCTGTTAAATTTTTTAATGTCCATCCGCCCAGCAAAAGAACCACATTGTATCAGTAAGGGGAGTGGGGTATCAATAGGAAAGCTCCATTTAAATGTTTTATGTGATTGCTTTGGGCGTTCACCTGAGTTTGTCAATATTAAAACAACTATTCTGTATTGCTGGTTGAGGTGAATGGCTTGCAAGTTCTGTGAGTCTCTGAATTACACAAAGCGTGATTGATTTATGACCCTTGAGGGATGTGTGTATTTGCTTAGCTGGGCATAGGTGAATTAGGTGGGGTGGGCTGGTTTGTGGGAAGCAGAAGAGACTTCCCGCCCCTAAATACTGGCGAATAATGGCCGAATAACGTAAAAAATTGAAAAAATTGCATAATATCACTGAATGTCCCCAAATCCCCAAATTTTCAATACGACTCCTTGGTGTGTGTTGCCTTTTAACACTTTGTTCCATGTCTCTGGCATCCAGTCCGTTCAAAATGCTAACCCCATTCTCTTCCAAAGTACTGTATCCTGAAAAAAAGTTGCCTTCATAGTTAGCGTCTCATACTTCTAAGCCCTCCCTCCCGCCTCCCCTTATAGCCACTGATGTTTGGTGCTGGTGGACACAGAGCTTGATCCATATTTCTGTTCTCCCACAGTCGGTTCTGTGACAAGAAGAGCTGCGGTAACAGAAACGAAACTCCCTCCGATCCTGTAATAATAGACAGGTAAAGTGCAGGCTGTCTTTGGGAGGAAGCATGTGTCTGATGGAGGCCCAGTGCTTGGTCAGGGTTGTGGCACACCTCCAAACTCTCAACCACCTCACGTTTCCACCTCGTTGAATAGTCTCCCGAGCCGGAATCACACCCGACACGGCGATGTCTGCCTCTGCCCTCTCTCCACACCGAGTTTGAAAATTTAACTGAACTGTTCATTCTCAGTTCATGATCATTACTTCATTCCGGAGAATGCTATTTAAATTACCCCAGTCCTTCAGCAAGTTCCTCATCTCTCCTCTTCCCTTCCCCGCCCCCCTTTCTCATTTTGCAGTGTCGGGAGACAGCTTGTGATATCTATCCGTACCAACCTACATCTCTTTGTGTCATTTGTACTGGGAAGGTGCGTTTCCGCCCCGACTGCCTCCTGACGATTGTATCCCTATCCCTGCCACTTTGATCTTGGGGGTGTTGACATTTATGCATGGGGTAGCCCTGCACAGTGTTTTGTCCTCAGTTTTGCCTCGTTGTCGCAAGTCTTCACCTTGTCCTCATCTCATCGTGGCAAGCATGCCCCAATAAGCCCTCCTACAAAAGTCTCCATCAAAATTTCCAGCACTTTTGAACCGGTACGCGGCTGCAGACTTTTTAGTGGCCTTCCTGCGTTTAGTATATTTTAAATTCTGCTTCGAGTGAGATGTCCTCTAACTTTTCCTTCAAGGAGAAGGACTTGTAAGGGACTACGGGAGGTGATTCTGGGGAGTTGAAAGCAACATTATTAGAAAATACTAATCTCAAAAATTGACCAAATGCTACGATTGTATTAGAAGAAGTAAACTTTCTATCGTAACCCATGTAAAAGTTATTTATATCTCTGCTGCGAGGAAAGTCGGAATGTATACACGCGTTCACAGGTGTGGAACATGAAATGTATTTTCAAAGATTAGTCAAAAATAACCCACAATTGGTTATTCTCGGAAATGTTAAAAAAATTTGGTAGCGTTCAGACTTCTCGCCATACTTCTCACGATTGGCTATATTATTGGTAAAGGGGATCCATTTTATTATCATAATGGAATTTGGTTTTGTCACTACCTACGCATTGGACCTGAATAGTATAATAGGGCTGTTATCCATTGTTTCTTATCCATTGTTTCATGCATCAACTAGAGAACACTGACGAAAAATTAAGTATTCATTGTTAGTAGCTTCTGCGGGTAAATTGGGTCTCATCGTTGGTTCATTAGGACCAGCTCAAGCCAAGTGAGATTGGGCATCCACTTTTCATGACATGCTAAGATTAAAAGAAGGCTTGGTCCCTTGACTACAATTTTTTTCACAGTGTCTTGTCCATGTCCTCTATACACCCTCTAGTGTACTTATCGGTTCTTCATGTGGAGTGTCTCTACCCCACTCCCATCAGCCACTTGGCTGTTGGAATTTGTTTTTTATCACATAATCATGCTCTCTTGTATATCACCTAACTCAATTGGTGTCACCCCCCACTCACTGCCCCTCTTCTTCGAGGTATGCCTCCCTCCCTGCTTCCCTCTACAAAGTTCCCCGTCTGGTATTAAAACCAAACTGGGGTACTGTTGATGACCAATCCTTTGCCCATTCACCTCACCCACCCCTCTTCGCGGGTCAGGCCAGGCAACCCTCTTGTACAGCAGTAAACCCAGCCACTAGGATTCCTTTGTACCCGGGGGCAGGGACCCCTCCACGTCACATTGTATTCGGGAGAATGGTTTTGACAGATTGAAATGTGGCCTCTTGGACTACTTTTTTAATCACGGCAAGGCCTGGACTGGAACCGAGTCAATCATAGCTAGCCATGTGGAATGGGCCGGAGGGATGAGCATACTGAGCATACTGATCATAGTAGTCCTATAGTGTCAGTGTCTAATGGGCGATGTTGCCGTCACTGGAAACAGCTGGTTTACAATCCGCACAGAGGAGGTGATGTTGCTCAACTTACTGGAGTTTGATTTTTCCAAACTAAAGTCTGTTTTTGCCAGTGTCAGATTTTAGTAAGTTCAAGTTGGAAATTGCAGGGGCCTATATTGTGTTTTCGTTCAATGTCCATGCAGTGAGTGAGTGTTGCAATTGTAATTCCCAAAAAACCTACTGTCTCCTGTTCTAATATAGCTGCTAAATAAACTACAAGGTTTTGCCCTTCCTCTACCATCCAACCCATATCCCTCCAATTAGGCTGGTTTCAACATTCATCCTTGTCCTTTGCTGTATATAGCTGATGGACTACGGTTGGAATCGTGAGTTTACCACCCCAGCCTTGATATTGGGGTGGTGGGACCCCCAGGCTGTTGCGATTGTCCGGTACACAATTCCGTATACAAACACCAAAACAGCTGCTTTTAGGAGATGGTACAAACTAGTACGACCCATGCCTCATTTCCCCTACTATTAAAAAAAACAAAAATAGAAACAATGAAGAAGGAGAAAGGAAATTTGCAAATACAGCTAATTCTCAACAAAACAACGACCATCCTCCTTTGTCTAATAATGAACACACCTCGTCAATGTTCATTATATTTTGGCGAAAGAAACCCACATTGGATACATGACTCACTCCTTTCTTGTTTCTGACCATTTTCATATTTCTGAATTTCTGAAAATTGACTTTCGGGTCATTTCATTTTCTATTTTGATGTGGCTAACATTTTTCCGAATTGTTAGGCAAAGTACGAAAGCCGGTACTGCAGCCAGCTAACACTCATCATTAAATACTTGTTATTGATACTTTCCAAAGAACTTGAATGTTGACCGTCTGAACACGCCTGAAATCTTTGAATTATAGGGAACCCGATCCAGGGGTAAAATTTCACGGGGGAGGCAATCGATGAAGTCCCGAGTCAGTAAAATGCTGCAACATCAGGAACAACAGGATGGCTTCAATCCAATACATGGCCTTGCCGCCCCCCCCCCCTTCATTTCTGGAAATTCCTGGATTCACCCAGAGATATTTTAAAGAATTTGGATAATTTTTTGTCTAGTGCCTTCTGGTAGATATCCCATATAAATTGACAGTGCCTCAACCATGTTTTTTTTTCAGCCAAGATCACATACAGTGTATAGAGAAGCTCCTCAGTCAACTGCTGCTTCAGAAATAATTTCACCTACGCTCAGTTTCGAAGTCCATGATATATTTTTGTGTGCTTATCCTCAGAATGTCCACGCTTCCTCTCCTGTGCTGGGTCTGGTTGGGTGAGATGTTTGGGTCTATTGTGATGAAACCCTTGCCTCTGGGCCAAACATTGGGGGGTCATAGGCCAAGTGGGCATCCCTGTCATTCTGTAGTCAGGTTGGTACTGTTATTAGAGAGCTCAATGCCCTTTCCAAATATTTGTTCAAAGGTGTGGATTTTTGTCAGGGTTGCCTGATCAGGAAGGAGGGGTGGGTTTCGGTGCGATGGTTTTCATTTTGTATTTAGGGTTGATGGAGTTTTGAGAGTTTGTTTAATTTGGTGTCATTTGATGGTGAAGGGTTACTGTATATTGGTCTATTGCAAGGTAAAATGGTATATTTTTTGACCTCCCCAAACAAATCTCTCACAGAATTGTGAGCGCCTGGTGACCTCTCTCCACCATTTAGACTACAATCAGGAACCACCCCCCCAGCCCCTCGTTAGGGTAAGTATCATTCTCACAACCATGGAATTGGAAACTGTGTGTGATTGTTTGACGAGCTCGAATCCGAGCGACCACCGGCAGTTTATTGTTTTCTCACTGTGTTGCTGGTATTCCCTGGCTTTCACCAGTGCCAAGTGCCGAAGCGAGTGAGAGGGGAAAGAAAAAACACCAAGTGGAAAGCCTATCCATGTTACCGGGTTTTGTTTCCTGGATGTTTCCACTCAGAGGCCACATTAACCAAGTTTTATTAACCTTAGGTGACGGTGCAAAAAAACGAATTGGACTTTGCCCATACGAGCGTCTGGTTGCAAAACGAAGCGAGCACATGACAGCCATACATCAAGTGGGTAAGGGCTTTAGGGTATTTATTTCAGAGGTGTCCACTTGGGCGCAACAGCAAATAACCGCTCAGGTGCCGGAAAGCTGACCTGTCAGCGGCCGACGTCGCTCTCATTACAGATACAGGTAATGAATGTGAGCAGACTGGGGCGAGGTATGAGTCAGGCTAGGCTCGTAATCCAGAAATGTACCTAATGTGAACTGGCTGAGCAGGTATATTGGGCCCACTAATAATATAGCTTATCTAGTGACTCTGGCAGCCTGCTTAAATCTTGGGGGGGGCATAGTTTTAGATGGAAGGGGGGAGACCTTCAAGTTAATATGGTATAGAAGAATATTGAATGATATCTGTCTGAAGATTACCATTCCCCTTAGCCGATATTACAATCTTACTGCATCTTGTTAGGTGTCCACCCTGATTTGCTATCAAGCACCTGGTAAACCCAGTTTGGACACCCATCACCATTCTCATTCTACAAGGCGAGGAGCCCGGTTATCGAGTACTCGACGGGAGTCAACTAAAGTTCACTTATCGGTACTTGGCTTCACTCTAAATAATGATCCATGACAGCCTCCTGGAGTTTTCATAAAAATCAGTAAAGTTGCTATGTTTATAGTTTCTGAGAGCTAGTACAGTTGACATCTCTCATAACATGTGTTTTAGCAGCATACTTTTCTGGTCAAGAGTTGCTGAAATTCTCCCTCAATTTTCTACCACAGGTCCTGGATATCAAATGTAAAGGGAGGATCACCACCGTTCCTCTGGAGCCCAAATATTTTCTTGGCAATTGGTCCCAAGACTGAATGATAGTCTATGTTCAAGTGCAATACAAATTCTGATCCAACCAGGCAAGGCGAATCGGCGTTCTCGCGCATATACATTACATCATACAAAATTGCCTACAAACATATGAAATAATGCGCAATATACCACATTCTTCCTAATGAAACGATTCACAGATCGTTTTGGAAGAAAATATTATTGCGCTCACATTAGCAAATTAATTCAATCTGGCATCAAGTATTTGAGTCAGTCAAGAGGGTTATAGGTCTGTCCCAACAAAATCTCCTCTGGTATTTTTAAATTTGCCTTGCTGGCCGTACATAGTTGAGGCAACCAATATATGCGGAAGACAAGAAGTACCTTGTAAAAACTTATTCCTCCACCAGTCTTGGCGAAATAGTTCCAATATCGAGAACCTGCGCTATTAAGGGTAGGTGGCAGTGGATGCAGCCCCTTCCTTTTTTTTTCCACTGTGACTCTCTTCCACTGGATTACCACATTCCGCAATCTGTTTAGATTTTCATTGTTCCCATAAGAACCCACTTAGGGATACCTGTCCCATCCTCAGGGGCTGGTTCAGATTTACCGTTTATGGGAGAATTAATGAAAAAAATTGGATCGTTAAACTTTCAGTCAATATCATCGCTGCCCCGAGAGCTGAGGTCAATGACTTTGCCTTTCTTGGGAATAGAAGGAGAACCCATTGCTGTTTAAGTGTTAGTGTTAATGCCCAGTATGCCGGCCAGCTTGTTACAGTCGAGATAAAGGGATACACTAAGTGGGCCTTTTTGGTTTTGGTTATACCAGCCTTGGTCCAAAATTGATTGTTTGATTTTTTAACCCCCGGTGACCCCCTGGTGATGTCCAGTTTATTTCTCAAAGCTCAGGGTCCTACAGGGCTGCTCAGGAGAGAGTCCGTTATCAGTGGGGCTAAATGCGAAACCTTTAGCAAACTAATCACCTATCAATTGAAACGCCTTCATTAGCTGTGTCAATTAATGCCATTTTTGGGTTGTCATCAATGGAAGCGTAGTGGCGGCCTGATTTTAAATCAGGCTTGAGTTAAATCATGATTGTATCAGAAACTTCCGAGATATCATTGGCTGTGTTCTTCATCTCAGCAATGAGTCGGCGGTGTCTGTTGGTGGATCTGCACGTTAGCGCAATGACTCACCATACAAATTGTCTGATTGAGGGAAACTCTGCACACAAGCGATAATTGGGGACCTGCGAGGAATTGAGTACAACCTGACGCTACAATGGCAGCCCAAACCAGTTACTCTCAAGAGCGTACGTCCCTGGGTCCCTGGTCAGGGTAAAAAAAATATTTGAAAGCAGCTTCGAGAAGGTCTACGACGTTGGAAAGCACTATATAAGCATGCGTAAAGCATGCCAGTATTCTTTATGTCCACTAAAGTGAATCTTGAATGCACTCCAATGGGGGTGTCGGCCCATGACTGGGCCTGCTTAATTTGCATAATTTTGTTGGATTCAATGGAATAGTGCATGTGCGGACTGTATTTTGTCATGATACAAGAGATGAGGGTCATGTCAGGTCACCCAGAGGTCCACGAGGTTTAAGTAAGTCATCGATTTTAATGCCAGAAAGAAAAAAATTCCATTCACTTCTCAGTGATTCTTCAGCAAAAATACACCAACCGGAAAAAGTTGTTTTTGTCAATAAATTAGTGAAAATGCAGAACAAAAATCCTTTGAAGTTCCTAATTTTATAATTCAATTAGGCCGAATGATATTGCTTCATGGTGTGCAAGTGAAATGGCAATTTTTTACATCATTTTTCATGAGCAAACTAAACCTAAGGTAGGCTTCCCATGGTATTTCCAAAATTTGGTGTGATGGACGAAATCTTTTCCAATCCACATTGGTTAAATTCATGTGGCCCTGTGTAGCCCTGGGTATTGAGGTACTGCATGCTGATTGCATCGGCACTTCTGTAGCATAAATAATAATTTGTTCATCAACTTATGTGGTGGTACCTAGGTGCTTGCAGTGGTGGATCCCCTGGGGCGTGGGGGGGGGGGGTGGGTCTATGGCCTGAATCCCTCTGAGTCCCCCAAAATTCAATGAATGTTTTGAGGTTGACAATGCTTCCATGCATTTCAATGCGGTAAGGCTATTTCGGCGATCTAATAGGGCCCGCCGACTGGAAATATGCGAGTGGCTCTGTGTGTGACTCACTCCCCTGGATATCACAAGCTGGAAATGAATGACAGTGTACGACCATCTGTTGGTCTGGTGTGCAAAATGGGAGCAAACTTCGAGTCAGCTCCAACTCAGCCAGGCTCAATGAATAGGGGCCAATAAACAACTACAGAAACACAGGTGTAACATTGGTTGTTTTACTACCAGGAGAAGGGGTTGTTGATTGGCTCGCTGGAAGGAATTTGGAAAGCCAAAACAACAGTTTGTATAGAATTCACCTGATCGCACAGGCATGTTGAAATTGTTGATTGGAACTTGGTGGCGTATAGTTTTAGCTCAATATAAATCTTGGCTATGCCCCCTACGTTTTTTTGATCGACTTGATTTACATTGATTGTGTGGCCCCAAAAAGTAGTGTGTAGGGTATTTCTACAATGCTTGTCTGTCAGAGTACCGTGCTCCATGCCCTGAATCCTCGGCGGGATCTCGATCGGAGTGGAGAAAGGAACAAAGGTCACCCAAGGTCAGCCTCGGCAAGAGCGGCGGGGGGTACGTGGGTCCAGGTTATTAAATACATGAATAATTGATACAGAGACAAGATAACATTTCGATCATGATTGATCCTGCGTTCTATCCGGGGTGGTCTTTTATACGATCAATTCATATCACACAGTTTGGGGGCAGGCCTGCGCGAGCAATTCCCCACCTTCCATCTGCCCCTTAGTGACTCTCTCGTTACACACCTCCCCTCCCCCGGGACGGGGATCCCTGTTTTGACCGACGCCAAAGCCTTGGTCTGGTTTGCCTTATGGCCTGTCTCCATCCTCAGAAGATGGAGCAACTTACCCATCCTCATGGAGGGGTAGGGGTGTGTGTACCCGAGACCATTGAAACTGCGCCTGCTCCTATTTGTTTAGGTTTTGTCCATGTTATGGAAGCAGAAAATGGATGTCTAATCCTCTGACTGGGATGTTCAGAGTACTGATGAGGGAGGATTCCTTTGTTGGGATTCAGTGGATTAACTGTGATGATATCATTGCGTGGCAGTGCATTCCCTGCAGTGTGGGCGCCGAAGCGCTTTCATTAGAGGAAATTCCCTCCCGTGATGTATTTGGAGGGGATTTCAGAAGTGATGAAACTCCAGAATGTTGAGAGGATGTCCCTACTGAAATATTTTTTGGGTGGGAGGGAAATTCATTATTTCCAGTTCTGGGGGAAAACTGAGTTAGATTTTCAGTGTAGAATATGCTAATTAGTTTTATAATTGCATAATTATGTAGAAAGAAGTTTGTTAGGATTTCCACAAAACCTGGAGGAAGTGGTGGGGATGTATGTTTTACCATTAGTTCTGAAATTTTTCTCATGGATCCAGGGTAATGGAGGCACTCAACTTGTCTAATTGCATAATTAAGGCATAATTTTGAAGTTTGCCAGATTGTCATGAAATACTGGTGGGTATGGCTTACCTTTACTCTCCCAACATTTTAACAAAAACCTGGGGTACCGGGCATAATTCAGGTGTATTTGAATAGTTAGTATATGCTTCAAAAGTTTGTTCGATTTTCATGAAGCTTGGTGGGTATTGCCTACCTCCAGTCCCCAAAAATTTAACATTTATCAAGTCACTGTTTTTTTTTCCAATGTGTATTAATTTGCTCCATTTATGCAATTTCAAGTTTGATGGTTTCCCATGAAACGTATTAAATGGGTCCACCCATGGTTCTGAGATATTAAAAATAAGGAAATGTGGTGTCTAATTTCCAAATATTAGTGACAAGTTTAGTCCAGTCCACAAAACTCCTTGGTAGACATGGTCAACAATCAGTTCTTATGAATTTGAATTGGTCATGATTAGTAAGCGTTTCCTGTTATTAAATTGCAATACCCAAAATATGAAAGCAACCCATGCACTGTATTGTAATGTTCGCATGGGATGATGAAGAAAAAAGAAAGAAAAGAAAAACCCCGGATCGCGCAACCAGCGAGACCCACGGGGGGGGACCAATGGCCTTCTCGTTTACCAGACGATAGGGATTGAAGAATGTGGATAGCTAGCAGATACAATATATAGAGCACAAGCCTCTTTTTGGTGAATCAAGGGAAGAGGCCCTAGTAGGTAAAAAAAGAAATATTTCTAGTTTTAATTATTGTTTCTCATTGAGTGATACTCGCCATTTGATTAACCGTGTTTTTAATCCAAGGTGTAAATAGAATCAATGGGTTTTAAACATTAAACATTAAAGCAATGACATGATCAAATTGTTTTGCTCAGCTTTTTTGGACGTTCATGACCAATTCCTCTACTAAGAGGGAATCCATCCAATGTCATAATTATTCAAACACTTTTTACAGCCCCAGTCTGATAAACCAAAGTCGTGTCTTCTCCCATGGGTTAGGCCCCTTTGGGGAATCTCCCAGTGTAAGAGGACAAGAAAGTACGTGCAACTCAGAATCGGATCAATAGAACAAACACGCGCGCGGTGGGATTGTTAGCAAACGATCATGAAATTGCGCTCTCTGAGAAACAGGAACGTGAATTGGCACTCCCTCTATCTGATAACTCGATAACGACTGCCACTAATCCCGTTACCTGTCAATGGGCCTACAGAATCTTACCTCCCCAGTGGTTAATTTGCCTCGGTAGGTATACCTGTAGTGGGGATCCCCGGACCCAAGACCCATGGCCTGGGGGTCGGTTCATTTCTGTTATCCGGTTTGGGGGTTTGCCAGATGAAGATGGAGTGAAAGAAAACGGCGAGAGGAGGATCGAAATTGGCAAGAATCAGACAGATTATTGACATTGCAGAGGCAGTTATTCCTCTCATTCTGCAGATTTTTTGTATGCAGAAGTTTTAATACCTTGTCGTTGTACTGTTACTTTGTATTTTTCTTGTCTTTAAATTAGCGACACCTCCAAAGTGGGCTAAATTATGTTGATCTAATAAAAAAAAGTGTTGTGACTGTACCTCTATTGTTCTCTCTGTTCTTGGTATTGTTTTCTCTTGTTGTTCTTCCATTCGTACTCATCTGTTTTTTGTATTGAACATAGAGTACAAATTACAAAACAAAACAAAACAAAACAAAACCTTTTGCAGTGACTTGAAATACCCACTTCCATCTGATGGTGGTGCCCCACTGAGAGTCACATCAAATAATTTAGAGTATAAGAGATATTGACACTAGATGTGCTCAAGGATAGTTGAACACGATGAACACATCTAGTAACATTAGAGTTGGGGTGGTAAGCTCGCCGAGAAAGACATCTGAATTATGTTAATCAGTGAACTTAAATCATTCGGTCTCCTAAAAGCTGGGAGGAATGCCTGTGTTTACAACACTAAGCTGACCCACATGGTAAATGGCTTGAACATTGACCCTGGAACCAGTCGTGAGGAGATGATTCAGATATCTCTGCCATCCGTGCTGTAATGAGGAGGAATCATGCATTGACTGCAGCCGACTACATGTACCTTTGCCAGTGTTACAAATTACCCAAAACATCCACCATTATAATCATCACTGTTTTGAAACGAGGCCGCGTTGCTGATCCAAGCCAATAACACACCCAGTTTTCAAAAATGCACCAGTTAGCTCATCTCCCCCATGAAACGTTTGAGGTGGCGGTGCCATTCCCAGCCGTCCATTAATCCGCACTTAGCTTCAAATCGCGTGATCGCTACGCGGGGACCAGCCATGTATATCAATAGCTGGACAATAAACCGTGTCACCACGTGGAGGCTTAGGTTACTTGGTTCACTGATTCTGTCTTGTTAATGACCTACCTGTCGAAACAGGGTTTTCCCGGGAGGAGGGGGTGAGAAAAATCGAGCTGTTTTACATTGCCTATTTCTGGAATGATATCGCCACCGTATAATAGGACTGTTTAGCAATAAACAGGCTCGCAATGTTCCCCGGATATATTGTTAAGCCGTAAACAGTCAGTGAGCTGTGAAAATTAACTTCATTATGATCTGAATTTGCCTACCACCATCTGAACTTGATGTTTATGCCAAGTAAAATTAAAATTTGCTTATAATATATTGGTCTGCCTCTGCCTAAAGCCGTGTAAACGAGCTGGGGATGGGATCAGATTTGAATTGGCAAAAGGAGAAAGAAAATTGGGCTTAATTGTGTAAAATTAAATTGTGTTTATGCCAGTGAAATTTTATTTTATTTGTGACACTCTGGGATGTAGGTTCAGTTCCCCCTTCACTGCAGCCTTAAACTTGAACCAGGTTATGAGGTTTGGCCCTTTTGGTTTGTAATATATCTGGTTTTCCCCTCCCAAGACCTTCCCCCACTCCCCCCCCCCAAAAGAAAAAGTGCAGAGAAAACTCCGGCTTATGTGGTTTTCTCGCTCAAGAGCTCAATTTGCCCCTGCCCTGCATTTTCTGTACCCTTCCTCAGGCAATGGTCCCCTTCCTCAAGGCAACTGGTCCCCTTCATCAGGCAATGGTCCCCCTTCTCAGGCAAATGTCCCATCCTCAGGCAACTGGTCCACTTGGGTACAACTAGGGAGGGGTCATGGTGGGGACTCAGTGGGTTGTCAGTTGGGTGACAGTGGGGTGAGTGCAAAATTATTAGAATGTGTGTTAACATGTAGCCAAGTGCATCAGGCTAGGGTTCCATAAATGAGGATGTGTATGCAGCATTAAACCATAAAGGCTGATTAATGCAGGTATGACAGGATACGTGCCTAAATCAGTTGGTTTGTTGGATTACTACTCCCCCTCTCTAAGTGGTCTCCAAATAACTCAAGGTGGGCATATCAAAAAATATATGATAACTTCCTGATGCAGTGGTTTTTTTTTCTCCATCTCGCACCAGGCCAAAAACTTGTCCGTGATCCAGGCCACGCCACTGCCGTATCGTAGAGGAGAGGGGGGGGGGGGGGGACGTAGAGTTAGAAAGAAAAGAAACTATACGGTGAGCGGACTGATGAAAATTGAAAGGGTGTAGATGATCTGACTAGTAGAGCTGACATATCTAGCATCTACTGTCAGTCACCACACGAATAATCCCTATTCATGGTGACAGGGCCGCCTATGTTGCATCGCATTCGCCCCGTCTCTCGATTACCGTATCCGTAGCTTGGAGCGGCACTCAAGAAATTAGGGCCATGTATTCATTCGCGGTCGGGATTAATCAGCGTTGCGGGTATTAAGGATTTCTCCCATACCCTAATTAACGAGGAGGATAAAGACATATCCATGCATCGATTGCTCCCCGTAACGTAATGAGATTAAAAGAGTAAATACCTGTGCAGTGGAGTTAAATGGAAATTGCAGACAATTCTCCAGTATGATGGCCAGCAATATATAAACAATTGAATGACCATGTAGCGAGCGACAATAGACGCTTGAGGAGCATCTACGACTCCTCCTGATCTTTTTTCAAGCAATAATTGACTCTATTGGCATGTGTTGGGTCGATTGTAGGGAGGATATGGCACATGTATATACTGTATATTCTGAATGATATGGATGCAAACATACAGGGAATGTTCAGCTTTCACTCCTGAATGAATGAAGCACAAACAACCAGGTTTCAGCAGTACCCTTGGACTCTTTTAGGAATGTAGTTTCCTCTGACTTGACACATTAGTGTCATGGTCTCTGATCAAGGCCTATGATATGACCCAAGTAATATGTTATCAGGAATGATGAAGTTTCAAATCATCAGAAAGATATTTTATTATGTTGTTGTTCTTCAAACTGAACGGAACTTGGTGGATCATCATAGGCTAGAGATGCTTTAGTGGATGTTGTGTTCCACAAAAGTATTTTGTGAATAGCAGAGACCTCAAAGTTAATAAACTTAATTATGTAAATATTGATAGGAGTTTGTTAGCAAGATTTTGCATGAACCATGTAGTTTATGTGTCTCAATTTAGAATCAAAACAGGGGGTGACAGGTTACTCAACTATTAGACTCCAGTCTGAAATGCTATTAAATTATGACAATTTGCAATTAATATGCACAATTCTAAGATTGGGTTGATTGTTCACAAGCCTGGGATGTAGCCAAATCTTCGGTTTTCAAAAATTGGAAGATGGATTCAGGGTCATGGAAGTATTTATCGTGTCTGGAAGTTGTGACACTTCTAAAATTGATTAATTTTTCCCGAAATCTTGATGAACATTGTCCAAATTCAGGACTCTCTTAATATGAAGGCTGAATTCTGGACAGTGCAATCCATACATGTAGAATACTACAGCTTTTCTGATGCTTTCAAATTTTGGCTGCAGTTAATATCTGCCTTATTATCTCTCTAAACAATACTGCTGATTAAAAAACGTCGCCCACTAACTAACTATACACAGTATCGGTGATGACCACAACCACCGATCGCAAACTAGGCAAGACTAGCGGTTTTGAGAACAACTTGTGCCTGTCATGATGCATCGGGCCTGCATGTTGAGTGCACCGGTCACTCATTTGATGGATATTAATAGCGATCCGAATCAGCAGACCCATCGCAACTCAAAACCGCATGACCCGTATTCAAAATTCATCACTCTTGTCCATAGAGGGGCTCCCCCACCAGACCCAATAGCGGATTGTCATTATAACACAAGTGCTGATGGTCTATCTGACTCTGCCCTCCCAAAACGGATTTGTCTCCTATGCGCGTTGCCACTCAGTTCTCGTCATGCTTGCCAAAGTGTTCGAGGATGTGTAAAAGCAGCAGGGGGGTAGGGTAATGATGATTTTATTAAGTGGCACCATGGGTATATGATTAGGATTCCTTCACTGGGACACACCAAAAGGAGGCAGTGTGATTGCACACAGCGGAGTATGGTAGCTTCTACTATTTTTGTTTAAGTTTTCGTTTCTGGTGAAGCAGGAAGGTGTGGTTGGGGAAGCTGGAATTCTTTCGTACAGCACCAACTTTTGATATATTCAGCAATAGGGTGATGGAGTTTTGACAGATCATTTCTATAACCAAGGCATTTCTTTGACACCATATTGTGTTGCCCAACAAATCTCTTCTTCTCCTAGAGACCCTATCTCAATATTGTGCCTCTGCCCAACATTCAGGAACTGAACCCCCCGGGGGCCTGTCCGGCCGCCGTAGGTTCCTTAAAATCACCTCCAGGAGCAGTGGCGTGAAAATTTCCTCCATGTATTCAGTTTTTTAAACCTACACAGTCAGGAGCTACCCTGTGTGAGGGAGGACCGCGGTCTAGCAGTTTGTCTGTAACATGGATGTGTCATAGGAAGCAGTTTCATTCCCCGTTAAGTAAGCTTTCTTAACCATTATCGCAATAGCAGTGAGTGACCTCAGCATCGTTTGTCAGCACTTGCCTGGGAGTGGCCTCGGTTGTGTTTCGCCCCCCTTCCTTCAGGGGACTGGGCAATAGTATAGTGATTACAGTTTGATTCGTCGAGACGGGGGTGGATTCAGGGTGGGTTGAGGGCCAAGCCGCAAACCATCTGTTAAGCGTGGGAGAGAGGGGCTGGGAGGGTGGGAAATGGTCGAAAAGCTATCAGCAACAAATATATGTGTGGGAAAAAATGTTATGTGTTTGGAAAGTTGGATTTGGTGAGGGGTCTAAAGCACTAATGAGGAAAAATGTAATTGTTGGGGGGGGGGGAAAGTTATGTATGAAGGTCCTCCTAAAGTTGGGGTCGACGGGTGACCTTTGAAATTCCACCCCCCCCCTCAGTGGTTGAGGCACTTGTAAAAACAAAAACGAAATAGGTGGCAGGGTGGCGTCATTCACTTGTGTGTGTTGTACATGATCATGGGTGCATCCTCAACAGTGGGATAGGGGAGAGTAGTTACATTCCTCACCCATTCGAACCCGGTATTAGAGTTGGTTGGATTGGGTGTTGGTTTTTGGTTATCCTGTTTGTTTACTGGCCAGGAGGCTTGAATCATGGGATTTGGCATTGAAGTAACTTGAGGAAGTCCAATATCGCAGCCGTTTGTGGTTCTCTACTATGCTGCACAGTGAGGGGGAAGAAGCTGGATTATAGAATTAGCCTGAAAATATGGATGGGAAGATTCCCTGTGCCATCTTTAAAAATCCCCCCTCCACACACATAGGGTTTCAAGTGACTCATTGATACAACTTTCAGTTGTGCATCAGAACTATATTTTCAGGGAAATTTATCAACAAGTGCTTTTTATTTTTGTTTTCCTTAGGATCATGGGTTTTCCTGATCTCCCATGGGGGATCCTATCCCTCTTTTGAATGGGCAGATTTGAGACTCAGCTGCGATCCTGACATGAATATTATTGACACTTTATGGCCTTTCTCATCTGATTACTGCAGTCTGATTTGATTATAAGAGAAAACACGATTTACAGGGTCCTGGATCTCCTGTTACTTCTCACTTTCTCACTTTTACTCTCTCGTCTCCTGCCTGGTTCATGATCTCGCCTGAGGAGTCGCGCATTTTTTCCTTAATTTTCACCTCAATTGTTGCCTCCCGGAGGCGTAAACCACACAGGTATCTGGCTGACGAATACTTTTTTGGGGGGGTTAGACATCTCAATGTGTGAATGCTCTCATTGGACAATCGCAGCGAAGCCAAATTGAATTTGGTTTTGCACCTCTTGGTGCACGGGACGCAGAGCCTGAACGTGCGAAATTGTTTAAATGTCCTCCCCAGAAGCCCGAGCGAGTCTCCCTCCTTGCACCTTGGTGTTGACACTGCACCGTTGGACGTGAAGTTGAAGGTTGCCTGGTGTAAGCTGAGATCCACATAGGCCTCGAGTTGCTAGGTTTGTTTAGCTCCCCAGAGTCAGAGAATTGCCCGAGGGCCCGCATTCCACGCTTGTTCCGGGAACTGTCAAACATCCTCTCATCCTTCTTCGACTGTATACATTGGTTGATTGGCGCGATCCCGCGTTGTGCGCTACCCTGTGTGCTGTGCCTGCATGTCCACCCTCCGCTCCTGTAATATCCTGCACGTCCAGTCACCCGACAGAATCCCCTGCCGTCCGGGCAACGAGACTTCGTGCTGACACTGCTAATTCTCTGGAGACGATGATCTCGCTTCGCAGGGTCCTCATCAGGATTCCCTCGTACTGGGTTTCATAGCCTCGAGGGAATTCATTCTGGGACTCCCGGGGTTGGGCGATGTCACGCTGATAGGGAGCTGATCGGCTTCGAGTTGTTGCCCCCCAGCCGCTGATTGGCTCTTAATTCGGTTTTGTCGGCAGCCCGGGTGAGAGAGATATGATACATGGAGTCACTTCTGATGTCGTCAAAACTACAACGAGATGGAGTCCAGAGAGAAGCCACAAAAAAAAATCTGCTCAGCATTCTTCCGCTGTGTCTCTGTCAGTTCAAATTAGAGGGGAGCATTGGGCTCTTTTCTTCAATCCGTTGCAACTGTCTTGTGGGAGGGGTGAATCGTGAATGCTG
The DNA here is from genome assembly GCA_026419785.1 of Sclerodactyla briareus. Lineage (NCBI taxonomy): Eukaryota > Metazoa > Echinodermata > Holothuroidea > Dendrochirotida > Sclerodactylidae > Sclerodactyla > Sclerodactyla briareus. The sequence goes on along the minus strand of JAODTK010002321.1, from coordinate 133,014 downwards.
AAGAATAGGCTCGTTCACAGTTACAGTTTAATGAGATGATAATGATAAGATGTCAAAGGTCATAGGGGTAGGTAACACTGGACGTTGCACAACCGGTATGTTAAGAACTTCTTCCAAAAGTCCCCTGGCGGGAATTATGGCATCCTCCGGCACAAAACTTTACGGATCCCCCCCCCCCCCACCCCATACTTATCATTAGGGTGATGAAACATGGGATTGATTGAGTTGTTTTTCACTAGTGGGAAGTTGTTAAAAATAAGCCGTAATGATCGCCTGAGGGGAGATCTGTCTATACCCCAAAACTGTTTTAGTTGTGAGCATGCGCACTTAAAACCACAAAAGGTCTCATTGCATCATCCCATGGTATTGGTTTAGTAGTTCACAGCATTGATGTCAACTTTCTGTGAAGTACATTTCCATGCTGAACCTAATCATCTCTTGTATGTTAGGAACATCATCATTAGAAAAGCAACTCTTATAATATTCACATCCATCAATTTGTGAAGAACTATGTGGCATAGATATTTGCAATGAATGAGCCAGTTCGGATTATAATTGTGCATGCTCACAACTGAACAGTTCGGGGGGAATAGGCGAGATTCCCCCCATAGCATTATCGTTAAGGCTTAATTTCAAACTGTCCTTCACTTTTGAAAATGCAACCAATTCTCCCATATTTCGGTATGTTATTGTTGATAAGTGGGGGATTTTTTTTTGGTGTTGGGCAGGATTTGTACTTTTCCGGCAGGGAAGTTCGAAAGATTGTTCTGCACACTGTATGTTCAATGTCGAACTGCCGTCGTTCCCATCAGACGTTTGACACAAAATCATTATCATCTCAGTAACTGTAACTCGTAACTGCTTATAGTGCATACCTCCATGTTTATGAGTATCTTAGCATGGCTGGCATGTGTGCGCTCAGACATAGCACAGGCAGTGGTGTACCAAGAAATTTGTCGGGGGGGGGGGTTTCGAGGTCGAACCCAAGGGAAGTGCGCCCTCCTAAATGACTCGGCCCTTCCTATTGCAAATAAGTATGAGTTATGGGTCCCTAGCCAAGCTGCTGCAATATTTGCGAGATAACAGCTGCAAAACCTCTAGTGAACTGCAAAAATCTGTTTTTTTGTGGTAAAAATTTATTGATCACTTGGGTCATGAGGGGGGTTCTGAACCCCCGACCTCCCGAACCCCCCCTCCCCACTGTGCGCATGCCACTGTTTAGCACCCACTTAATACTCAAGCAGAGGACATCCAAAACTTGGGCTAGAGGAGGAGTCGTCTCCCAAGTGCTGATTAAATCAACTCTCATGATTGTTTTACACATACGTTGATTTGAGTTGAAACAATGGATACACAATGTGAATTCAATCACATATGTGGAAAAAAAAATCTGAGAAAATCACGAGTGAGAATGGATGACCCCCTCACCTCATCAGAAAAGCTGAGAAAACATACCCAGTGCAAAAGAAAAAATGAAACCCTTGCATGGTTTCATGAGGAACCATCCCTTGAATTTCATGGCCGTATGATAGGGTTAACTCGGAAACCCGCAGGGCATCCGATTGTCTAAACAAACTGTTGATTCCCTGGGATATCTGATCGCCATATCCCGCTGGGCCTCGGCAAGCAGGGACACCACATGCCTCCTGGCAGGGGTATGTGGAGGGCACGGGAGGGGGGTAAAGGGGGTGTTAACCCAGTGGTGAATTCAATAACGCTATCAGTTCTCCATACAAATGTCTTGGAATCGTTAGGATTGCTGGAAAAATCATCATCCGAAGACAAAATGATGTTCCAGTTATGGGGTACTCAACACTCGCTCTTGAGTAATTGTCAGGACTATTGTAGCTAGATGGTCTGAAGAGATGGATTGACGTCTCTTCAGATTTTCTGCACCTTGGGTTGAAGTTTGTTCGTCAAGCTCTGATACACAAGATAACAAGATTGTGAAAGTATGGTGATTGGGTGAGGTTACCCCTCTCTCCAAAAAAAGAGGTGGAAGTCAGGTAGAGTTTGAGGGGAGGTGTGGGATTGGATGATATGGCATTGGCCCAGGGATGGCAGCATTCTCTCTTTCAAGTAGAATGAAAAACGTAGGTTGGTTCCAGTAATTTAAGGCAAAGGAGGGCTTGGACAATTAGGATGGATACTGGGATCTGTATTGGCTCTAATGTTGTGTGAATTTGGGCATACTAGCACATGAATTATAGAAGAGAGGCTGCCATCAGAGGGGAAATACATCTGAACACTGACGCGTCAGCTGTGATGGTCACTATTGTGTTCAGTTGCTTCAGAGCTGCCAAATGACCACTGGCGGCGAGAGCACAGCAACTGGGGGAAGGAGGGGGGGGGGGGGGCGGGGGGTTGATGCAGATCTCCAAACTTTCATCAAGGCCTGGACATAACGTCTCTTGCGAACCCAAATCCATGCCCGCTCTGCTACACCCACCCATGCTCAACTCCCATTGGTCAGGTGGATGTTCCCTTGACTGGGGGTCTGCTGAAGATCGTTTAGGCCACTTGGGTACATTACATGTCAGGGTTCACGATAAGCGGGGGGCCAAGGAGCTATTGGCTCCCTGAACTGCATCAAAACCCCAATGGTCTCAATTAAATTTTTATGAACCAGGGGCAATTTTTCGGGGCCAAGGGACCCTGAGTTGTGCAGTTTATCACACTGAAAGTAAACGGATGCAGCTTGCACTTTTCAATGTTTTTGATAGCAGACTGTTATATATAAGATAGTAATTATGTCTGAGAGCAGGTTTTATAGGCCCTGGGGTTTATTTACTCATTTAAAGTCCTTGGCCTCTATGCAGCGGACTTCCTCAAGTCATTGGTGATTGATGCCCCTGGTTCTATCAGAGTGACCCCTGGTTTCACTCTCATGCCAGAATCCATGAACAAGGGGCTATTTTTGTTGAAAAGTAACCCCTGGTCCCTCATTTTGACCCCTGGTACTGTGGTACATGTACAGACTCTCAATGACGACTGGTCAAAGTTAGGGGCATTTCTCAAAGGACGCGACCAGGGTTGACCCAGAAGGACTCAGCACAGCAGCAATTGGATGGGATCGGGGCAGGTTTTTCCGCCTCCCAAGATTTGAGGTCAACTTGTAGTGGATGGGGGCAGATTTCAACAGTTTAAACATTGAATACTCACCCTGGAGAGACGCTGCAGTTCAGGCATCCGGGGTGGGTGGAATGGTACCTGGTGATTTGGGGGGGCTGCTTGGCTCTATCTAGATAATGCTCAACTCTGATTTATATTTAGATATGAACTGTGACAAAAAAGTCACTTGTAGTACTTGTCGAGACTCAACGATACTCGTGGCTCCTCCTGGCTTCTGTGACTCTATTCAGCAGAAGTTAACACTATTCAATTCCTACTGTCAAAGTTGACGTATGATTTGTCACTTAAATAAATTTTACGAAAGATTATGAAAAGAATGCTGTCTCTGACCTAGTGGGTACAGTCAAATTCACTGTGTTCATCTGTGACTGTAGGTTCTTCCTGCATTCTCAATTAATATCATGGTAAGATGAGCAATTTTGATTTGATTTGATTGCTACGGGTTCAGGAAGCCCAATTTGACTCATCAAGGAACCCTAACCAAATTTTTGTTCGTGGATGATCACCGGCGACGACTCGCCTTCTCTTCTCGACTAGTGCTCAGATGATATCGAGGCAGGAGTGACACCACTCCCAACTTCCCTGCTCCCGGGACCGCAATTCCACGTCCCCATCTGACGGACGATCAGTGAACTCCATGACCTGACCAATTTCTCAGAACCTGAGTAGCGTAGATGTTCCCGTGCCTGCTCACAGCCGACCGACGAGACCTATTGCAAGTGCCCCTGAAACAACCCCCCGAATTACCAATCCCCACTGCTCAACAGCAGGACCAGGACCTAGACCGAAAACACGCCCCGTCTAACTGCAATGTACAAACAAGCCACTTTGGGAAAACGTCCTGTTGCTGGTCGTCTGAAATCGAACCCCGGGACCCTGTTGCATGCAAAGCGACCTGAAACCGCTTTTTTACTATTCTTCCCCCCTAATTGACCGACCATCAGTTTAAGGGTTTGAGTCCTGGCGAGGACCAATCATGAATCAGCTGATCTGGTGTGTCTGCGAGCGCCAGACACTTGCTTGCCATGCCTTCACTCTACATCTAAACCCATGCAATAATTGAGGACCTGTCTGATTACCCTGGTATAACCTGTGCTGGAATGGCACCAGAACAAAACTAGAGTGCCTGCCTGCTCCCTATAATTTGGGTAGTGTACTTCCCTCCTCAACCTCTCATACTTACCCAATGCCCCCCCCACTCGATTTGCCTATTAGCCCATTCTGCTGGCAACATTCTACCTCTCTCAATCTGCACCCCATCATCCTCTTCTATTAGAAGAATTAGAGCTTCATAATTCTGCAATTTAAATTTTGAAACGATTTTTTGCCCTACCTACTCCTTTTACAAACAAAGTTGAGCGAAACCATCACAAGGAGATCTCCTCTAAACAAGGATTGGATATACTTTCATGCATAGAAAATTTGGGGGGTTTTCTAGTCGAGGTTCGAGTTTCATGCAAAGTTACGTGAGCTAAGGCCAGATAGCCTAACACGTACAATATTGCAGGGAATCATAGCCTATACCTTAGGTTGTGACATTTCGGCCTCATGGCTAGACGCAAATAGATATCCTGCTTCCCAAGATTTGGTTATTACTTGCAAAGCGCTGCCTTTGAGTTCCTCGTTGGAAAGATGCTATGTATGTGATACCATTATTGTTATTGATATTATCATAAAATATTCTATTCTCCCCCAGGAATTTTCATGCGCGAATAGTTCCAATTGACTGGCAATTTTTCTGTTGGGTCTGATTCGTGGAGAGTTAGATAGATCATTGGAGACATGATGTAGTTTGATTGCAAAAGTGGACATTTGTAATGGGGATCATTTGAGACATAAGCATCGGTTTCCTTTGGCTCTCCTGGTCCACTGGCCATTTGTTTCCCTCGTATTTGAAATAATGGAAGAAAGGCCTGGTGGAGATTTTGTAACAATTGTGAACTTTCAGTGTAACTGTTGCTGCTTCGGGCTCCTAGTAGAATCTATTCAACACATTCAGTGAAATCTCACGTCGCACACGTCACCACTCCCTTGACACAACAGCCGTGGACTCTCCCTGCCTAATACCCCGGGGCGGTAGATCAACGACCGGCTGGCACATCCCGCTCCCTAATTTTTCGTCATTTGACGAATTTACGTTCAGGCCGATCCGATTCCCTCTGCGTCCTCGGCTTCCCTTGCACGTCTCAGGAACCCTCCATCGGGCCATCTCGATGCCGCTCACCTATCCTTCCCTACTGTCAATCTCTAGACGCGGGAGGATGATTGTGCTTCCAGCCAGGGCGTAGGCCGGAGGAATCCTGCCATGGTTTTCTATGGCGACTTACTGAGCCCTCCTCTTCTCCCCTCGTAATCTCTGTTTACCGAGATTCCCCATTACACGGTTGTTCAGATGAGTTTGCCAGGCCTGCCTGACGGGTGTTCTCTCAGGGGAATCAGCGAAGCCAGGGGAGAATGGGAATCGCTGTCATTGGTCTATCAGTCCCTAGTGTGCGGGTGTTTTACGTGTCGCAACCTGGGGTGTATTTAGCAACCCCCAAGGGTCAACGCTCGGCTGATGACCGTGATCTGATAACGCCTTGTTTCATGTTCTAGTTTTGTGGGGATGTAAGTAGTCGTCACTTCACACATTAATCCTGCATTGATCTGAGATGAGAAAGTTCATCTTTGACAAAGAAATGGTATTATTACTATGCAAGGTTTTTGGGTTGGACTTCCTAGGAATGGTAACATTTGAACCGGAATAATCCCAGTAAACTGGTAACTGGTAAAAAAATTGATGAAAATAAAGAACAAGTTCTTTTTGAATTCAGACAGATAATTCATGTGCAAACTGAATGAGGCTGGTGAGCTGTGAGTCTGCAACTAATTTCCTATGATTTGTCAGTGTGTGATTGGTTCTTGTATTGCTGAGATGACATGCTCCTTCTGCACATTGTTGTAAGAAAAAAATCATGATACCAAGATCAATTGCTTGTTCTTTGCTTCTTTCATGAATCATGCATACTAATATTGTTTCAAGATACTAGTTTATTGTCTTCTGTACATGGCTTGAGATTGTTGAAGAATGAAGAGACGACTTTTGCATGACGTCACAGTAGGAAATCGTTTCAGTGCATTCGATACCGATAGGGTATTTTGTTGCAATGTTATGTCCGTGTTAAATAAGTCCCGATATATATATATATATATATATATATGAGACAAATTTTTTGTCATGATGTCATATGGGCAGCACTGTCCTCCACTTGCTGGGTGTTGTGAGACGACAATGCCTCTTTGATGAGAGGGTATCTCACTGGCGCTCGGTCATTTCATGGGAGGGTAGCATGCTTGCAGGTTCACTACTCTGTCTGGGTAGGGTATTGGAAACAGTGGTTGGTATCCCACACCGGTCATTGACTCATTGTATCATTGAATGTTGGGACCAATGATGCTGTGATGTACAAAGCTTTGTATGGCGTAATGTAGATTCAAAGTATATTTTGACAGTTTTTCCATGCAAAAAAATAAATAAATTCTAGTACAATTCAGCATCTAGTATTCTTCCACAGTAACTTGGAGGGGGAGAAGAAAAGTTCACTGTGGAATTACGATTCAGTTTAGACCCTAACCTCTGTCATCTCCAATCTGGCGAAATAAGAAACTTTTGGAACTCCGTGAGCTAGGCAATCTCAACTATTTTATACCTCTGTTTGCGAGCCGAGCAGTGATTACTCCCGACAAGTTATAGAGGGCAGTGCTAGTACTGCTGCCAGTGAAACCTGTATGTGATTTATTGGGACAACCAGGCTTCGACTTATGCATCTGTGCGGGGGGGGGGGGGGGGCTGGGGGAAGAGACTGTGTGAGAGTAATGAGGTTATTGACCCAGTGAATGCTTCACAGTAGTTCTGTTGATCATGTGGTGGCCTTGGAATTCCAACAAGAGGTGCCTTATGTTGGGGGGGGGGGCAGGTTGGAACGCTGTGATGGATTGTTGCACCTGGGATCCTGGGCCCTGTACCATGAAATATTGCATTAATTATCGCAGAGAACATTAATAGCAGGGTGTATATAGGCCTATTCATACATACAGGTTTTGCATATGCATCTCTGTGTTATTATGTCTGTGTTAATAACTGGCAGTAATTCTCTTGATTTCTCTTGGGTGACTTGTTTACTTATCGAATGTAGGGGAGGGGAGGCAAAACCATGGATGTTCTTTCGCAAATTGCATGCATTGGCAACATTTCTTCCTTGCGGGGGGGGGGGGGGGGGGGGGGGAGGCTAATATGATGTAGCTACCTAATCATCCCCTGTTGGCACAAGGCTTGTGAAGTAGATTGATGATTATGAATGCAATGTTTGAATGCATGTTTACCCAACCATCCTCACCCCCTCCCCATCCCACTTCTGCCACCGCTCTTGTTCCTCATGAAAGATGGAGCACCTAGTTAAAATATAGAACATCTCCCTAATGCACCACATCAGTCTCCAATCAGGAGTGGGAGAATGACCGCTCTTTTCTTCGGGTGAAAAACAACTGACTGTTTTTTTCCCCCTTCAGATGGCCTGCTTGTTTTCGAGCAGGCATGATCAAAAGAAAATCTTGCATAAAGTAACAAAAAAACCAGTACCTTTCTTCAAGTTGCTGAACGCATCATTGGGTCTCTAGGGTTGTCCAGATGATTAGAGCGAAAAAAGGGAAGAGAATGAATAGATGCAATTGTCATTGAAATGGAATGGGCAACCCTTACACAGACTATTGACACACCTCTGTACCCAGAGGAGGTGGCTACTCTCCCAGCTCTCAGAATTGGCAGTTTGCATTTTCTTTTCACTCGTCCAAATTCTCATTACTTGAGGTCAGATCAGGGAACTCTTCCATTCCCTGCGGGCTCCCCACAAGAGAGAAATCATCTTGGTCATTGGTTGATGGATGTTGACTAAAATGAGTAACAAATTCAATGTTTATTGACTGCTACGGACATCTTTTGGCCATATGAAGTTCAAGGTCAAGTCATTATATTTTCCCAATAGGCCCTTGTTTGAAACTGCCGTCTTTGGCTGAGGTCTTTGCATCACATATTTTACATTCGTCATGTCACTGTGGGAGGTTTGGCTACAGCACCATTGGTGCTCTAGTTATTCACCCTGTCACCACCTTCATCACGATACATCAAAATAATGACAGGAATACATTTGTTCAATGGTGGAGACACTCGTTTTTAGCATTGAAAGAAGGTGTCACTTTACTTTATGCTGAGGACTAAGTAGAGAGCATCTCCTGAGGTATTTTGCCATGACATTTGTATTCACAATGAGGAACAGATATTCCCGCAAACCAGCCATCACCTATGGAATGCTTCGGACAAAAGGTTGGCATATTCCTCCTATATCCATTCGATTGTTAAACATAAAGTTTGAGTTGTCTAGTGCCGTCATTGTGTTCCTTTCTCAAGCACATGACAGGATAGAATTGAAAATTTTACAGCCATGTACTCCCAAATTTTTATGAACCGAAGATGCTAATGTTGACCTAATTAGCATTGTATGTAATGAATTCCTGATGAGCTCCGCTGCTCAAGATATTTTCAAAAGTTGAAAAGATATCAGAATTGGAGAGAAAAAAAATGTATAGTCACAAATTCTCTCAATCAACAACTCGATAATTAATTGAAGTGTCATACCCATTGACATATGATGTACATATCAAAATAAATGCACCAGTGGGAGCATTGTTCTGGCTTTGTTCTTCCTGCATTTATAATTGATGCGACACTGAGGTAATAGTTTGAGAGAGTGAATTAATTGAAACCCCAAATTATGGAGCCGCAGATACAGCCCAAAATGATCAGATTTGAGTAATTGGCATTTCCATCCCCGCCACTGACAGTACAACGACCTGCACGAATATAGGCGGGTGTATATGACCAACAAGAACTGGTCAAACTTTATAGGTGATAAATAATTCGCCCGATAATCCCGCATAAATTAGCTTCTAATCTCAGAATACGGGGAGGGAGCTTTCTCACTCAGTTCCGTCGGTTCTCTGACGGGCCTGTCGGCCACCGAGTGGGCTGGGTTGCTGGACGGCAGATCCTGATTAGAAGCAGGATATTCTTAATACGTTGAGAGGTTTCTTCTGAGTGGAGACTGCCTCAGTTATTCTGACACGTTAAACTGAGGACGGAGCACCCCGGGGGACGGGACTTGCCACTTGATTGGAGAGTTTGCATATGGAAAATGACAAGAGTTTTGGGCAGGGGTGTGAGGGCTACGAAAACATTGAACCGCGTGAATAGTTGTCAGTCCTGACGCCACCGATGAAGGGTAATATTAGAGGCTGTCACTCTGCGTTCCTCAACGGAACCACTCGGCATTCTCGACTTCTGTTCTGGGAGAGGCCAAAGGTTGGAACTTGAAAATTTCCAACTTGGAAGTGGCGGCAGGTTTTTCTTGAGCTTCGCAGAATTGCTGCTTATAGATTCTTTGATTTAATATTACCATGAATTTCTGGAGAGTAGAAATTTGTTCTTGGGATATAGCTGCTCTGCTACACTACAGTTATGGAAGTGGTTGGATCAAAGAGAATGTTCCTAATCAGTGACTGAGGGGAGAGACCATCAGAGCAGTAATGCCATTTAGTGCGTATACAGAAATCTGTCACCGGGGCAGGGGTCACACCCTTTCCCTTGGGCAGAAAAAGTGAATTACCCCTAAATGCAAAATGGTTCAATGTTTTCTTTGAGCTGGAAATAATTGAGCCTGAAATTGTGATGAAATCAAATTTGGGCAAAAAGCCTGTTATTTGCAGAAATTTGTTTTCAACCTTGGGTCGTGAAAGGGTTTGAATCTTTCTATTCCCTCCTCTGGGCATGTAACTGAATTCCATATTCATCCGAGCCACAATTACTTCGTTGTGGGTAGTGGTGAAAACTTTTGCCTCAATTTTCTGTCATTGGCCACCTTCATCAAGTTAACTTAGTATTCAAAGAAATATGTACACCTTTCCTATGCACCTCATTTATAGCCTCACCCCTCTTCTTGGCAAATAAATGCAATTTATGGTCCCCTAGACACATGCTGCTGCTGCAAAATGTGATGAACAACAGCTGTAAACACATACTGACAGTTTTTGTGTTGAAAATTCATGGTTTTGTGTTGCAAATTTATCACAAGGGTCCCCTAATTGTCATGGGTCCCCCCTTGCTACCCACTGGAAACAGAATAGATATTTCAGATCTACTCCTGATATCCTAAACCTGTGGTGGCCATTTATTCGGGGAGCCCCCCGACCCGCTTTTGCTCCGCCTCGATTTCTAGTAGAAAGTTCTCATAACTGCCACAAGTTTTGCTTCTACCCATTCAGTTTCTAGGACCAAGTATCACAATTTCTCTTTTTGAAAAGGGGGAAAAAAATACTGTCGCAGGGAAATCCTTCACATGAATGTATTTCAGCAGCGTCCTTGATGAGGTACAAGTTAATTGGAGGAAAAAACTTTGGGAAAGGGGCTGCCGTAGTGGATGTGACAGTGATTGTCGAAATAGCACGTCGGTCTGACATGTAACAATCCCTGCTGGCCCATCACAAGTGAGTAACGTGTCCTGCGAGGATGTCGGAGGTGCCAGAGATCACATAGAATTAAGACATGGCTGAACATGAAAGTCATCATATAAGTCATTGAGGAACTTACTCATGCCCCGCAGATCTGGGTCAGGGACCGTCAATATTTTTCCAACAATTAGTGGGCCATCCTCCATGTGTGTTGAAGAGGGTCGGCGTAGGACTCCTGGGTCAACGACTGGTAATTGGCCTCCCCTGCACTCTGGAATCTTCTTTGGAAACTTCTGCATGGGTGTAAAAAATGTTGGAAAAATTAATGTGGTCTTGATATTTTAAAGCACACATGCACTGAAACTGTGAACTAGTCTAATGAATGTGTCTAGAAGGGTCGAGATCTTGTGCTGGAATAGGTTTTAATGATGCTGTACCCAGTTATATTTATTGCTATATGTAACATCTAGGGGGGCATATATTGCCCCCATCCCCTACAATTTCTGGATGCTCGGTTGACTTTTAAATTTCACACAGTTCTATTTTGTGCGGTGGGGATCCATCCTCCACTCTCTTCAAGCAAGAGTGGCGACATGGGAGACATGGCTCTATTTCTTCATAAAATTAATTGTATACCACTGTGTGCCACTGGATTAACCAGATGAAACAAGGTCCAAGACTAGAGGAATGGATTGTAGACGAGGAATCAATCGAACTAGGCTAAAAGTGAAGGCAGAGAAACCACTGAATATCTTGAAGGGACATTACTTGTAGAGAATGGAAAGGTGAAAATATGGTAAATCTGAAACAAATATCATCCTACGGTTGAATTGTAATCCGAAATGAAAATATTGCAGTAATTTCTTGGCAATGATCTTTACTAAATTAAAATAATGACTTGGGGTTAGTGAGTATCCACAGTTTGCACTCTCAATCCCGCCTTCGTTGGCTCGGTAACAGCTATCGTTTTGCCTCTTTGAATGGATCTGAAACCGTCAATTGGCTCCTGTCGAAGATTCATGTCTGATTTACATCTGCCTCTTAACATCTGTTTACTCATTAATGAAGAGAACGGCTCGAGTTTGGAGTGTCCGTCTCCAGGCTTTATCCAATCTGCTTAAGCGTTTTTGTTGATAACACTTTACGGGGAGAGGTGCGCCACTCTATTAGCCGTATGGGCATATCTCCGATTCTTGAGAAAATTGTCTGTATCGAGAGAATTTTTGTTTCCCCCTTGTATGACTGCAACGGAAAATCAATAAGCAATTTCCTGGAGGCGGGGAGTCCGGACAAACTAGCCGTTGTAGTTTTATGTGGAGTGTGGGATGCACCGGGCTCGGATAGGCTTACACGGCGCTCGGGGTAGATGGGGAGAAGTTGCAACATATTGGCAGTGCTGGGTCATCACACCACAATTTACTTTAGCAATGGGAAAGAATAACACGGATTGAAACTCACCTTTTCTCTGCTTCAGAAAGAGAAACATTCAATCTTGTGTCTGTTTTCAGTTAGAATAGAGGGAAAAATCTGCTATAGGCGAGAGAGAGGTAATTAATGCAGTAGGCCTGTGATTTGAAACTCACAACCTATCAATCAGCAATATATTTCTACACCAAAGTAGGGGTGTAGCAAGGATTTTCTTGAGCAGGGGGCGTTGCGGTTTATGATTCGTAGAATTCAAGTTTGTCCACGGGGGCACTAAGAGGGCCCGACCTTGTCCTGAGTGGCGCAGTAATGCACTAATGCACCCCCTCTCCTGAAAGCTATGCCCCTGCACCAAAATCCCCCTTCTCTCCCCCCAAAAGGTTCACAGTAGAGTATTTTACCAGCACACAATTCAGCAAATCTTCAGTGCATTCTAATATTAAATATTTCTCTTCCTCAGCTTCATTGCCTCAGATTTTTTGCAGTGAAGTGACCACACGCCCATTACCTTATTCTTTCGATCTTTCCAAATTGTTCCCTAACAAAAAAATCTTCAATTTCACCATCAACATTATTTGTGTTGAATGAATGAAAAATTAAGATGAAGGCGGAAAAATCTTGGTAAAGTGGTCGACAATACTGCCAAAATTTGAATTTTGTCCTATATGGTCATTGGCCGTGGGTACGAAAAGATAGATTTTGTAAAATACAATTTCAAATAGTGAACCTACTATCTATAATCTACTATTTGTAGGGTTTCAGTAATGATGCCATGCCATTCATATTGCATTAAGCGGCACCTCAATAATATTTATTACCAGATAGTGATGGTGGGACATACCATTTTCTGCTGGGAGTGATAGTGGGATGTTCATTGGGACCAGGTGGAACTTCTGGCGGAGAAGAGCCGGTCCCATGCCATAAAAGTTTGATGGCGGAGACTGGGCATTGAATTAGCGTAAGGGCTGATGTTGGTTTACTTTGTCTCTGCCGATAGTTAAGAGGGGGTGAATGGTGCCGTAAATCTTCCCATGAACGTGGAAGATCTGGAGACAATGAACTCTGTTGAATGTTTAAAGGGGGATTTAGTGCTCATACCTACTATAATATATGTTCACTTATAATTGCAATTTTCTGTGGAGTGTAAAAAATAGCTCTGGTTCAGGAGTTTCTAATAGTAAATTTTTGGGGGATGAATCTGATGTTGTGGTGCTGACATTCTGTGCATTATAGTTCAGTTTAGTGAGGAAGGGTCAGAGGACATAGTCCTCATGAACGAACTTGAAACCACAACCAAAAAAAGTGCAAATGAGGCCAGGAGTACCATATTCGCCAAAATTTTTGAAGGAATAAATATCAAGGGCGTTTCTTGTGAAGGCATTCCACTACTAGACATAACAAACATTCCAGAAGGCAGTAAGTGTTGATGACTCTATGTGAAAAGAAGTCTTACGAAGATCCAATATACGCGATGTTCTTTCTTAACATTCAAGGCAGGTTGCTTCTCAAAAGCGAGTTTAGCACCAGAAAAAAATCTAAACCGACGGACTAAATAAACTCCTGCTGGGTAAATTAAGGTCCATTGACTGGATGTGGCCTGAAGGGCCAAGCCATCATAATGATAAGAATCTTCTTAGTTGCATACCTGAATCATTGATTGTGTACTGTTTAGGGCTTGAATACTAATATGTTGATCCCTGTCAAAACAAGTTATTAATATAATCAAGCCTATTTACATTTTTTTTTCTGTGTGCAATACTCCATATGTTTATTCAAGAATAACTTTTCTTCACAATTCCTGCACACCGGTTTCGAACAAAACAATGTTTTTTTAAAATGTTGACAAAACTTGTGGAAAACTATAATTATCCAAACTACATGTAGAGGCCAGAATTAGCTTGAGAAATATCTCAAATTGAGTGCACCCAAGTTTTAATCGGATCTGACCATTACACGAGCTGGACATGGTTTCTATATTGACTGAGTGAAAACCTATACGCTAGCTATACACCGACATTACCTAACCATCGAAATCCTCGTGAAGTTGAACTGAGTCTTTTGGTAATTATGCAATTATCCCCTGGCTCCCTGTTTTGTGAGTGATTTAGTGGGTTGGTAATCAGTGCTGGCCTATCCACTTTCGTTGCCAAATTAGGCAAACCGGTTTTACTGTCTTGGTTTGTGGCGTGGAAACAGGGGGGAGAACCTGGAATTTTGCTGATAGATTTAGGGATGAGTATTGCCTCTGCATGATTCCAATTGAAAAAAAACAAAAAAACAGTGCGCCTTATCACAATACCACCAGTGAAAGTTCCCACTCTAGGCTTGCCTTTCAGGACAAACACATCCAACTCCAATTATGAACAGTTCAGCTATTCATTTTACACTGCAATAATGTAGACCCTTGCCTTAGTTGCGCTTTCACTTGAAAGACTGAGCAAGGGTCTACTTATTGCAGTGCGTAAAATAAATAGGTTAGGAAACCGGATACATTTAAGTGTCTGCAAGTTTGAAGCCGTCTTATACATTATTGTTGAGCATACCCCAACCGTTTTCTTGTGCTTTTAGTCATTTCATATTCAAACATTCCCTAGCATTTGAGGAGTTGTTGACCCATGGGTTTCATAGTGGTACTGGAGAGGCCTATTGCTTCCATTTTTACGGCTGCCATTAACTATCAGCAGCACATGTACTGTAGCAGTTGTCATTTAAAAAAATCTCCCCCTCAATAACTAACATTGGCGAGCTGGGAACAAAAACACTGTGGGCTCGAATCAATCTGGAATCACGACCTTGGGAATTGCGCTTCATCAAACCGAAATAAATTCTCCCCTGCACACTTTTATGGCTTCTGACTCCTTGGGATGGGATAGCTGCTGGGTAGTTTTGCTGGTTGGGGTATACACAAATTTGTCAGTTTATTCCCATGAATAGAATTCTACCTTGGGGCAGATTCTCTTTGCTCCCCAAAGAAACAAAGTGAAAAGGCCGGAAGTTGACAGTTGAGTCCTACAGGAGGAACTTGACCCAATTAGCTGAGGATCAAATTTTACTTTTCATTTTTAGGCTGAATAATGTTGTTTTTTTCCCCCTTGTTTGAGAGCTGTCTCGTGTGGCACCAGATTAGGTGGTGGTGCTGTTTCATGTATAGGCCTGCCTATTGTCGACCAAATTGATTACATTGTGAACGTTTGCCTATGTGCTCCAGCGTCAATGCCGGTTGCCATCGGGCATTATTTTTAAAGTCTTCAGTTTTTCAAGGTCAAGGATACAGTCCGGTAGTGAGCTTCCGTGGTAGGAACGGGAATTTTATGTAGCTGAATCTTGTTTCTGAGGGATTTTCAACACGCACAAATGAATCAAAAAAATTCATCCACTGAAGACAGATGAAACTTGCACTTATGTCTTTCAATCAGATTCTATCTATGATTTAATTTTTTTTTTTCAATCAGTTAACAATTATGGTGCCAAAATTGTTATACATTGGTTTGTAATATCTACTTGTGAATCCGGGGCTGAGCCATTCATAGAAGGGGAAAGCCCAGGGGTTGGGGGGTTAGGCCAGGAGGGTGGGGGAAGCCCGGAGGGGTGGGGGTCACCATTACTAAGGCCTAATCTACATTTGCTACATGACGCCACTAGACCGTTAAAAAACTGCTCTCAGAGGACTTATCTTTTTAAATAACTGTTTGTCATTATTGTTGCTTCGGTTTAGCATATTGCTCCACTATTGTATGCTCTATTGTCGTGTCAGAGCTCTTGATCGGAGAAGGCCACATATTAGGTGATATTATCATTATTGCATAACAGTTGCCTTCCCTGTTTTTGTTTGTTTAGTTTAATAGTTTGACTCACTCCTTTAGCTAGTTCTGTATCAACTATTCCAAGGAGTCATACACTGGCGACACACATCGCAGCGGCATTTGTTGTTGTTTAGTTAAGTCCGTTTCGCTGGAAAAACCCTCTCGTGAGGTTTCTTTGGCTAAAGAGATCACCACTGAATTTATGGCACTGTCGTTATACCTGGCATTTAGGTGATAATATGTTATCATTGCCTCATCACTACCACTGTCCTGTCAGCTAAACTTACAGCAATTTATGTCCTGGAAGGTCCAACTCCTCCTACTCTGTGGAATTTGCAACTGGGTATCAATTTTTGTCACATAATATTATAACAGATTAGTGGTTTTGCTGGAAGCGTAGGAGAGGGGGCGTAAAAGGTGGGGAGGGGTTTAGGGTCAAACATACAATTCCTGTTATTAGAGATTAGTGGAGAATGGTTGCGGCTGGGGTTGTGAATCAAAGAGGTGAGTGCTGGCTAGTGTGGGCTGCTTGACTCGGTCATCTTGGAGATGGATTTTGGACTGAGGGTCATCAAATATGTGTTGTATAAGAAATTTGTCAGCCCTCTTACTAATTTTTAATTGCATCATAAGTCAGGGGTGTCTTTTAGGGGTGGAGGGGGTGGGGAACACTCCCAAGGGAAAGCAGAAGTCTGTCTCTGAGTCGGTATCTGAGCACAAATGGGTTTGTAGCTTGAGTGGCAAACATTTCGCTTGAGGTTTAATTAACAACTACGGATGGGGACGACATTACGTAAAATCCCTCGCAACTGGTTATTACCATTATTACCCCCCTTGACGGGTGGTGGTCTATATACAACGTATATTGTTTTTAGCACGGCATTGGTGTGTACAACGACGACATGACGAACCAAGGGCAATAAATTGGGTTTCATAAGTCCCAATGAGGGGGGGGGGTATTCACGATCACCACGCTTACCTGTCCAATCCTTCCCACATTATTAGATTTTTCTAGCCAGAATAATTTCTTGTATCCTCGCATTAAATTATTTGAATTTTATTGGACTTGTTAGCCCCGCGCGGGAGGTGCTGAGAAAATTGAGGAATAGGGACGTTGGGCTGTGGAGGGTTTGCAAGATCTGGGTGTTCCCAGATCTATAGGTCTTTGCTCTTTCTGATGATTAGTTGATAAATTCTGCCTGGACTCCAACTTTCCATCTTGTGGTTGCCAGGTGACCGGAATGTGTGCATGAGGGACGGAGGCGGGGCGGGGGGGGGGGGGGATTTGCTAGATATGGGTGTTCACAGCTCTACAGGCCACTTCCCAGGATTCATTGATAAAATGCTGCCACAAGCAAGCTCCTTTAAGGCGAGAACTAATGCGGCAGTAGGCCTGCATTTGTATTTCTACATGGGGTGGGATTGAATTGCGACTGGATGGGACAATTAAAACCCCCAACTGGATGTATTAGAGTCCCTTTTGTCAGATCATATTGCAGTCCGCTGGGACCCGCACTCCCATATTAAATCCAAAATGTAATTTTGAAAGGCTGAGGGTCTACATCATACCTCTGCTACCCGGCTGGTTCCCTACATGGGTGGACTGTTACGAAGACCAATTTAAAATCCGTGGTGTGTAGCGTGCCTGGGTATATATACCCTGATGATTAGGCATGAAAAAACACCACCTGACACCTTATATATAAAATTCTTTCAGTTAACTCCGCGTTCATTGGGAGCCAAAATCGGGGAATTAAAACCAAGGTTGTTCATGAACATTGTCTTTCGAGTCACGGGGGGTTATTCAGTGTGTACGTGTAATTTGCTTTCATTTTTGCATTTTTTGGTTATTTTTGTTCAAGTTTGGTGCATTCCCATGAAATGTATTGTGGTCCACCATTGGTCCTAATATTTGAATGAGAAATTGGGTCCATGAAAGTTGAATTTTGTGTCTAATTGAATAATTTTTCGCAATTTAGTAACATATTTCCACAAAAATTTCCTTTGGTAGACATGGTCAATAATCCACCTAGGAATTAACTGGTCACGATTAGTAGCTGTTTCTGTTAATAAATGCTAAATACGAGAATCTGAAAGCAACACATGGAATGCCTTGTAATCGTTTGCATGGTGACTATAAAAGAAACCACTGATTGGCGCGCAGCCAGGCGAAACACTGGGGGAGATTGCCTTGTTTTCTGGATCAGTTCGTGTTTTCCCTCCACCTTTCCTTATAGGTTGGGTTCTGTGAGTGTACAGTGACTACGACTTGACTCAGTTCCTTTGTAATGCAATTGTCACTTGTAGACACACCTCCTGTATCCTAGACAGGGTGAGTCATTGTCAGAAGTGGGTCATATAACCCTCTTACAATGACGCACATCTCAGTCACTTGGATGACATATCATTCTATGGAAATGACCACACCCCAAGCGGCTCTGTGACTGACTATTCTAGGGAAATGAAGCCCTTTGTGAGTCACTTTGAATATTACAGTGACCTACATTCGACTGACCATGCCTATGGTTTTGGTGGAAATGTTTTTTGAGGGGGGGGGGGGCTTTAATTGTGGTGTGACTGTCAAAGTGGAGTGCCACTTCTTTAAAATACAGAAAACTTAGGCCCTTTGAATCAGTAGTGAAGACATGCCTAAGAGGGCATGAATTATAGACCAATTATCATGATCACACAATCACACATTACATCACTCCATGGATTGTTTTTGGGGGCGGGGCGGCATAGGTTCCTCTCGTGTGGTGGTCAGGTTTCGAGCGCCCCTACCCGATTAAAATTTGCCTGATTAGAGTTTAACCCTCTGCTAGGCTCTGATTTATCTGTTATGCGTTAACAGCAAAGTGATCCTATCAGACAGAATAATAATACCATGTATAAAGTATATATTCTAATGTTAGCTGTGGAGCAGGAGTTTGTCTACTGGGCCCAAATAAACCCTGGCCAGTAGCATCCATATCAAACACCAACCAGCCTGTTGGTGCCAGAAAGGCCATGACTACATTGGCCTAGTCATTTTGCCCCCAAAGTATCTCATAAAAGCACGCACTGCCTCCCATAAATCTTTAGCCCTTCTCTCCCTGTTCCTATACCCACGGCTGACCCTGTAATGCAGTGGAAGTAGTTCTGCTACCAATCGTATTTAAAGGAATATATAATAACGGCAGCCAGTGCTCAAATAATTCAGCTAACGGCCGATGTCCAATGCTGGATACGATAGTAATGCGGGTCATCCCAGTTTGAAAAGGGGGTGAGGCACAAGTATTGGTTCAGAAGGAAGTGTGAAAATGTCACATTTGCAATGAAATGCTTTTATCCATAGAAGTAAATTTCAGGAAAGAGGCATCCCCCTGGGAGGAGAGCGAACTCCAACCCCCTCCAGCTACCATATTTTTATCGACCAAAAAAAAACACATGGGTTTGGTGTGAACAATCCCCTCCCCCCCTCCCTGCCTCCGGGGAGGGACGCGTTACTCTGAAGGGGAAAGGAACCCCACCGTCCCGATGATCATGTTATTGACCTGGACGTTTACACAAATTCTAGTAAAATTAATGTTTAAGCGGCGTCCCACCCCCCCTTCTGTTTCACATGGGTGTTTTGCAAGTCCAGTATCTACTAAATGGAACCAATGAGCTAAGAAAACTGGAAAAACATGGACAATTCCCTCAACGGAAGTGCTTTTTATGGCCAGAAGTTGGGTAAGGGTATAACAGTTAGGGTCACGTGGGTGGGAATGGTTGGCGACAAGGGGTGGGAATTGCCTGGGTGGGAATTGTCCGGGGGAACCGCAAAAAAAAAAAAACGCCTCCATCAGCATTATCTACTGTTTTTGTCAGGTCTCTTGATTAGTCCAACCTCATTCATAGATAGCGAGGGTGGGGAGTGGGGAGAGGGGGGGGGGAGAGGGCCATCCCCCTATTTGACGAGTTCAGCAGCAGTTCCTTGAATTTGTCAAGGGGCGGCCACTGTCTGAAAGTTGGGGAGTCAAGAGCAATGGGGGGGCGGGGGGGGGGTTTGGGGTTTGTAGCAAGTGATAGGAAACATTTTTGTGTGTGAAAAAAATGCATTATGTATGGGGTATGACGCCCCGGGACCCCCTAGTGGCTGCGCCCTTGGAATAGTTGTCACGTCCGGGGTTATTAGTCCTGTTTTTCCCCCGATTCGTGAACCACTTTCAGTTACGCTCCTACATGTAGGTTTGTTTAGGAGGCCCAGCCAAAGTAATTAATGTGGAGTCATATACATCTTTAATGCAAGTATGATTCTCCTTTTCAATGAGGCAGTAGTGAATCTCTTTGTGGAGAGTGGTATTTACTGTAAAGTACTATGAGGGTATTGTTTCGTGGAATCTTTCAGCAGAGGGGTTCGGTAACTAAGCAGGAATGGCAGCCTGCGAAACCACATTAACAATCATATTTTGTTATCATGGTATGTCACATTTTTTTTCTGATTGACTGTTTTTGAAGCCATGCATGGCGGGTGTGTATAACTGTATTTCATTTCTGTGTGTGGTGATAGGGTGGGGCGGGGGGGTGGGCAAGTGCTCGAGGGAGGGGAGGTTTAGAATTAGGATAAGTTTAGAATCAGGATCAGGGGAAGGCAATGTTTATCCATATTGGTAACATGAGTATGTGAAGGGGTTTAACATTTTTGTAGGATAACAAGATTTCATTGTGGGAACCATTTTGTCACAAAATGAGAAACAACATCCATATTACTCAACATTGTATTTTATTGAGATTTTGTATTTACACAACAAGGATTTTTTGAAACTAACTATATTCCCAGTCCACATCAGCCCATAACACTGTCCACAGTATATGAGCACGTAGCATAGTAATCGCGCTACAGTATGGAATGAAAATGAATACCGAATAACGGCTGAGGAATTCTAATTTTTCATGGATTCTTCAGCTCAATATTTTTATAATGGCTTGGTTTAGTCCTTCAAGGAATTAGCGTTTTTTTGCAGATAATGATAGTTGCCTCCATAAATATGCTGTTCCTACCATCCTCCCAGGGGGCCATATCAGTTTTCCAGGAGGGTTTGATTGGTGCCCATCACATAGCAATTTAGTAGAGTGATTGCATTTTTGAAATATTTCAAGATGGCGGCATCGGAATCACCCATTAGGTCCTATCGGTGTTTTTAATGTAACATAAAACAGCCTCTAGATCATATCGTTAAATTTTTGTCTAGTCATAGGCACTTTGCTTAAATTTTGCAAAAGAATAAATGGGTATTGGCAACTTCGTGATAATTTTCCCCTCGCAAGGGAACTTGCGAATTCCTGGTACAGATGGAAGTATCGTGGTGTGGTGACCACAGACAGGTGTATCTCCCTAGTCCTCTAAGGGACTTGAAGGCGGAGAGGCCGCTGACGGGGGGTCAACTGGAAGTTCATGTTATTGGGTATTTTTTTTTCTTCACCTTGAGATTTGATCGCCTGACAGCTTTGAAGCACTATAAAGACAGGTGTGACTGTGGCGGTGCTCGACCCAAGTTAAATTTTCTTTCCAATCCTACCGTTCGTACCCATAAGTCACACGACCAGAGACCCCTCCCAGGCATATATGCCAGCTGTATGCAGTGCACCAATGAATGGAATACACCTACATAACATTTTGTAACAGAAGGGGTTTCATCTGTAGTAGAGGGGGGTTGCACTTTTTAGCAGCCCGGCCATAAGGATCCAGTCAACTTGTCATCATACCTAATACTCTCTCCCTGGCCCCCTGGGATGGGGAGCCAGGGGGCCAGCTTCTTAAAGCGTTTAAGACTGCAGATGATACACAGAATGCTGCTGCTGCTCGCCTCAACCACTGGCAGAGGCAGCCCGTTACAGCAAAAGAAAGTGCTCAGGTATAGGTCCAGTTTTACAAGCAACTTGATCCCTCTTGAATCCTTTATCTCTGGTGGGAGAGCCCGGAGGAGGGAAAGGAAAAGACGGGTCCACAAATTTGAAGTTATAATTCTTTCTTTCTTTCATGGCTTTTCTGTTCAGTGTTCGTCTGGACATTCTTTTGATCTCATCACTATGGGTGATCAGTCACTCATGTTCAGTATGTTCATGTTGCATGTGTGAATGTGGGGGGGGGGGAGAGTGGGCAGGTGGTGCAGTGCTGTACTATGCCATAATTTCCTGCATGTTATGGGAGGCTCTGGACTGCAATTACACCAAAATAGTTATTGTGCTATCCCCCCATAACAGCTGATGCCTATGCCTAGGGTTTCAGACCCCAGTTTCTTGCGATCTTGGTAGTAGGTACTCCTCCGAGTCACCAAACTTTTAGCAGGTTTCTGGATTTGGTGTTGGAGGGTTGGGGACTTCCCTCTTTGTGCAGGCTCAGGGGATAAATTGGCTGCAGAGTTCAGCTCTGGGGACGAGGAATGTATGGGAATCTGGAGGGGAGGTTAAGTGGTACGTGATGAGGTATTAATACCTGGCAACTGGAAACAGTGTCTCTTGTGGGCGGTAACCTTGTAATTCCCTCATGTTGAGGGGGGATCAGGCTAAGTGGCGTGAAAAGATTAGACCCTGCAAACCTGTCAAAAGGGTATTGTCTTTAAGTCAGCCAGGTTGTCATTCCATAGTAGTGGGAAAGAAGGGGGGGGGGTAGGGGACCTGCATGTACAGACAATCTAGTGTGATGAAAAAAGCCCTAGAAAAAATGATAATACCCTGTTAGAAGAATTATAAATCTCCTATGACTCTCGGAGTGGGGGGGCTGTTGGGATCTGCCGCCACCCCTGCCACCCCCTGCCATTCCTGCCACCCTCTGCCATCCTGCCACCCTCTGCCACTCCCTACACCCCCTGCCACCCCCATCCTCTGGGGGGGTTGCAAATGTAAAACATGAGATAACATGCAGACACATGTAAGTTAAACAACATTGTTAATTGCAGATCCTGCCAGCAAGAAGGTGTTATCAAAAATAACATCCGTAGACCACCATGAGAGTATCTTTCCGTTCAGTCATGGATGCAATGTCTTGATTGTGAGCATCTGTTAAGTGCCATTTTGGGGGGAAATTCAATTCAGTTCTGCTGACCTTGATTGTAAAGCATTGACTCTTCTTTTGCAACAGTAATCCTGGCTGGCTCACTTTTCCGAATACTGGATCGTCAAAAATCCCTATCATTGAACTGGTGTGACCATACTACCCCTGCAGATTGTTGGATTTAATGAAGAAAACTGTCTTCGTTTTGAATTTTCACATATTTTTGCTGCACTTAGCAAAAGTTTGTCTGATCGCAATGATAAGGACCCCTGAAAAAACATGTATTGCATGCCTAGTCTGGAGCCTTTCAGCCTGTTGGAACTGGCATTTGATGTTGTTGCGGTCTTGGATCCAAAGCCAGAAATCGGCAGTTTGCTATAAAGACTCCAGTAGGAGTAGGATGCTGAAGATCTCGATATTCACACACTCTCGGTTGGGCCTCAACAGGGCAAGCCTAATGTTCGAAGACGCAGAACATTGGCGCTATACAAACCATAAAAGGTAGAATACACTTGAATGAAAATGAAACAAAAAATACAAAAGGAAAAAAACTAATAAACACAAAAAACCACTAAGAGAAGAAAAGATTAATGAGAATGCATTGTACAAGAGTATCAACTGGACATTGGCTGAACACGAAGCAGGCAGGAGAAATAAAATCAATTTGAGCAACTGAAAAGATGTGTTTTTTCCAATTTCCTTAAACCGGCAAGAGATTTGGGGCAGTCTTTATACTGTTTGGCAATTCGTTCCGAAGCTTCGGTGCAGCGACTGAGGAGGCTGGATCTTCGTAATTCTTGGTTGAGATGGTCTTCGGGACCACAAGGAGTGCCTGGGATGCTGAGCAGAGCTGAGGCTGTGACCAGAGTCGCAGCTTGTTCTCTGCAGATAAGGATGGGTGACAGCCGGTCACACCCTGTCAGTGTAACCCGCTGAATGTTGGGGTACATGGTGGTCAGGAGGACTCCTCAAAATTTTGGGAGGGGGTGCTGACCCTCAACCCCACAGTGGCTGTGAGGCCTTTGGATGGATGAGGGAAGTGGAGGAGGAAGACTAGCATTAAATTTTTGGTTGTACTACTCTCTTGTAAGTGTGATGTGGCCTGGATTTAATAAACGTGTTGAAAGGACTAAAACTAAAAACTCCAGAGAAGAGACCTGTTTCAGTAACTTCTTCTGAATTTTCTTTCACCTCTTCTGAATTGGGAGTGTATTCTCTTTCCTCTGGAGTAACTTGAAGCCCTTCCACTGGAACCTTATCCAGACACATTTGTAATATGCTTGAAAACTTGCTCATTGACAGGGATCCTGAGGAGCACATGTGTCAGTCAAATTTGATGCCCCCAATGGCTGTTTGTTTCTCGGTCTTTGTCCCCCTCTCTTGGCCTTTTCAGGCTCCTTTATCTGTGTACAGATTTACAGGAACCCAAACTTTGTTAACCCTCATTCCATTTTCCTAATGACAACTTTGGTCCCCCCCCCTTTTCAGTGGGAGCGAGACCGCGTGGTGCTGAGTTAACGGGCAAGGTTGTGGCAGTTGTGAACACCTCGCGACATTGGTTTTCTTTGTGACCGTCTGGCTGACAAATAAACTTGGCATGGCGAGGTTGAAGGGTTCGCGAGATTGCCCCAACTCTTCCTCACGCCACTCTTTATCCTGCATCCTGTTAGTGCTCTCATGGTCCGGCTAGAAGTGGAGTTCACCCACGGTCAAATGACAGACAATTCGCCTCCCTCGATTCCCGAAATTACTACTTGATTTAACAAAGCTTGCATCATTTGCATCGGGGATGCGGCTTATGTGTTTCGAGAATGAAACGACTGACAGCAAAAGGAAATTGATTCCGCTTTGGCGCAGGTGGAACAGTAGTATCAGGCCGGTTATAGCAACTGGCCCCCCTTCCCCCTTCCCCCCATGGTATTTTTTTCCCCGCATGACGGACCATTGCGCGGACAGTCGTTCGCCAGGTATTCCTGTCGAGAGAGGGAGAGGAGGCAAGCGGATGGGATCCTAGCAAGCTACGCTAGAGTGGTGAGCAAGTGTGCCTTTTGGAGAGGTGACAGGCCGATCATTGGTCGGCCAGTTCCCACTCCTTGCCTTTTAATTGGATTTTCTTGGAGCGTATATGCATGGATTAAGTTGCGGGCGAATTTTCACACACAGCTTTCTTGCTTCGTCGCGTTAGCGCGTGCTCTTGGGTTTAGGTCCACAGGGAAAAGTACATCGAACCTCTGATGGAGGGTCCGCTCCTCATCTTTGAGGATGCTAGAATATCAGTGGGTTTTCAGCCAGGGTCAAATCTTGTTAGAGGGGGGGAGAAGGAGGAGTGTTCGAGAATGTGACTGAAATTAGCAAAAATTGCTGAAATATCCGGCAATGATTGGATTTCCTTTAGTAAATCTCCTCATAAAAATTTCATGCTTGGCAGTTTCGTGAAGACCAGGTGGATACGGTTGGCTATTTGGCTTCCTTTGAAATATAGGCCTATCCTTGCATTTTCAGATTGATATGTAGGCATGCAGCTGCCATACAGATTGTAGAGGAATGCCTTCGCTGTACAATGTGGACAATTTGACATACAAATTCTGATATAACTGAGGGTTTTCCCACTTCTCCATTATGCAAAAGGCAAATATCAATTCCGCATATTCTTACTTCAATTATCATGTTGCATATTTTGGAAACTTGTGTACGTACATGTACACTAAAAGAAGATACACAACCTAACTCACACCTATCCCCCAAAGTGTTGAAATTACATACCATTGTGTAATATGGAAGTTGTGTATGAAACTTTACAACTTGTGTAGACTGTATGCAACTATCATGTATTGAAAGGCTACACCACTTCAGGACAGGTTGCTATTTACATAGTGTTGTGTAGATTCACATAATTTTCTGTCATCTACACAATGTTGTGTAGATTCACATAATTTTTCTCCAGAGTTTATGGTGTCCTCCCTCTAAATGATGGATTGAAGCAAAATCTATTCGTAATTGTGGGTTGTGACAGCTGCATAGAGAGGGATTCACAATAGGACCATATAGGCCTAATATCATTTGGCTGTTGATAATAATGATAATTTAGAAGAAACTTCACATCATTTGTCGTATGAATCAGATGATGACTTGCATTCATTCGGAAGAAGGAAAATTTGGGTCAAAATTTGTTTAGGGTCATTGGAGGTCCTTCTAGTCCCCTAGTAATTAGTCCTATAGACTATCATAATTTGCCAGAATATTGATTGGCCGTCATAAAAAACTGTGAGGATATAAGACAATATCCTGAAGTAGTATTTCTGTTACCATTAATTTATCACTGTTGGAATGATTTGACTTCTTGTGGTTAGTTTTGATTAGCTTATCATATCAAAGGAACAATGTGATGGATTAATGGACGGTATTGCCCATATTCGCAAACACACAGGGACTATAATGGAATACTCTGTTCTACTTCCACAATGGAATGCCACTCTGTGTGTGTTGTCAATGGATATTTCCACTTTTGATACTCTTTGTTCAAATTATTCAAATTGTTCAAAAGTTTCATGCCCATGTTGTTGCAGACGGGCCCCCCCTTTACCCTCAGTGGCGTAGCCGGTGGGAGGGGGGACAAGAGCCGAGAGGGCAAATTGGGAAATTGAGCCTAACACTGGAAATGAAGGAGGGGGGAAGGGGGAAAGGGGGGAAATCCCCCTCCAAAAAAATGGCCTAGTGGAAAAACCAAAAAAATCCAGCAAAGTTGGAATGAATTGAATAATTGCAAGCATAAGGAGGCCCAAATTATAATTGAGGGTAATAGGGGTGTGATGAGGTACAAGGAAGGAAGCCTGCCTTCCCAACGCCTCCACAAATAGTCCAAATCGGGAATGAATCATCTCGCCCATTCCGCCCGAAACCCCCAACTCGGAAGGCTGGCTACAGGCCTGCTTACCCTTAAATTACATCAGTGTGAATATTATTTAATATAATCTGGAAGAGAAATGCCTAAACAGTATTGTGCTACGCTGCATTACTTGTGTGAATTGAATCTTAGCATAAGATTTTTTTTTTTCTCAGTTCTTCAAAACAGGTTTTCATTCACGATTTCCGTTTGGGATTTGATAGTATTTTGCAAGCAAATGCTTTATACAAAGTATTTGTCTATATAGCAGACCATATAACCATTACTAACAACCAGTTAATAGTTGTGCACATGCTCATGATGTGATCCCTCTGTAACTGGCTGCAGCCTGCAATTTATAAAACCTAACCCCTAGCCTACCATATCATTATTATTATTATTATTATAAGCATTGGGTAGGAAATATTACAAGTTTCTGAACAGCAGCCTAATCTTTTTGGCAGGCAAGCTCCATGTAGCCCATGTGGTAACTCCAATTCAACTAGAATGAGACAAACTGGCAATTCTGCCTGAGACTGGTCTCGTTGCTGCCTGTTCGGGCCAACGTGCATGTAACACTCAACAGGAACGCAACAAGTTTTGTTATCTGGTCTGTACTTGTCTGTGGAGTCGAATCAACCCTATAAAAAAAAACCCATCAAATACTGAAATAGCATCTATCCTCATCTGCTGTGGCAACTTTATTCTCTCAAACCACACCGTTTCTTTTTCACAAAAAGGGGGGGGGGGGGAAATAGCAGGTTTTCCGGGCTGGGACTGTGCTCCTTTAAATTTGGGTCAAAGGCATAGGGCCGCAGCACTTTGATTGAGGGACTTATGGAGAGACAAATGGTGAAATTGTGGTTCTCCCCAATAATGATCAGTGTTTATGGTCTCTTTATACTGTGGGGTGATATTCCTGCCGTTTTAATGTCATAGTTACTGGTCTGTGCGGGGCCATTCACCTGCTGCATGGATTACCCCTAATCCTGTTAGCTCACATGTCTCCTCAGAATGTGGGGGGGGGGGCTATTTTTGTTGGTGTGGGGAGACAGGGAGGAATTTTGATACTTCAACATCCCAGGCTGGATCTGGCTGCTGGTGTGGCCACCAGGGCTTGTTTTACAGGATTCTCCCTAGAGATACTATGAATCTTAAATAGGTACTATAGAGTATGAAAACAGGACAACCATCAGTGGCATGTAGTGTTGCCATGATGTAAAACAGTATAATGTTGCCTTCTATGGGAGGTAGGAAAAACAAGTCCTAAAAAAACAACAAATTGGACAATGAAATAGGCTGTCAGGAAGAAAATCAGAAATGTGGGTAAATAAAGAAAAAATAGTGGAAAAATAACCGAAATATGACCAATAATGAACTGAGAATAAGTCTCTGTGTTTGACTGAGACTTGGACCTCTGTCTTTTTATTAGTCCAAAAACAATTCGAAGATGAATAAAAACCGCAGATTTTCAAATTGAAATTACCTACCATAATAAACATCAATTCTAATATTATCATATCTATATCTATAATTTTTATATTTACTGGATAAATTACAATATAGCTAGAACTGCCAAAAGTTGCTCATGAAAGCATTGCTGTAGTTGCAGCAGACCATGATGTCATCTTTTGAAATTGAGAAATTAATTTATTATCGTGGTGAAGTATGAAATGCTGTCATTTTGAGATAATTTGTCCATTTGGCAAGTCAGTCGGATGTTTGCCTGGGTACAGCTGTGGCATACCCCTAAGTTGCGGTGGGTGGAGGATTACCTGACCCCATGACCAAAGTTGGAGGAAAATGCTAAATTTAAAATTATTGGTCCATTTTGCAATCTGTATCCCTTTTAAAACTCATCACCCAGGAGGAGCGGGGGAGGGGGGGGCTACTTTTCTCATATTTGAGATATCACCCCCATGATAAATGGCTGTGTAATGCCACTCAGCCAGATTACAGAGCCTATCTCGAGTACATTTGGATAATATTATACTTTTCAGAGTGATCACACTGTTAGTCAAAGTTGTTAGAAATTCCTTCCAGTTGTTAACAAATTCCTTTGTGTCTCAGTCGCCCTCTCATGCAAGTAAAAGTTTTGTGACCAGTTTTTGTTTGTAATTAACGGGCCGGGAGTTGTCTGGGTTTCATCATGACTATTATTTGAGTTAATTGGCCCATTTGCATGCTTGCTTGTCCCTGCTTATATCGTGGTGATGAATAGTTTTGGCCTGGGTGTTCGCCTGACTATGACTTGTGTGGATGGAGCAGGATCTAGGCTAGCCTATACCATCAATTGGCCTGATTCACGTTACTGGTGGGCCTCTGTACACCCGTTTTTGTGGTTGTGTTGTTAAGAAAGATTGAACTTCTAATGCACTGACTATCATACTACTCAAATAGATTGAATAAGAAGGGAAGAGAAGAAAAATCTCTTGATTGGTCCAATACTAGCGTACATGTACCTATCCCATGATATGTGGGTCGCAAACATCACGAAGTTGAGGTTCTAGTTTGCAATTTTTGAGATATATTCTGCACGGTGGAGATTTGTGTATTTGAGAAAAAATTGGGGTGGGGGGGTGGGATAGGGTGGAGGGTGGGATGAGGGGGAGTGCGTGTGAATTTGAGTGTGTGTCATCCAAAACTAGACAATACGCGCATTTGGGCAGGACCTCTCCATGAACTTGTCATTTGGTTTGAGAGCAATTTCAGAACATTATTTTACAATTCCGGCCAATTGACTGGGGGACGAGAATCTTCTTCTAACACGAACAATGATGAAACTACCTGCTGGGCCTAAGCTGATAATTCCTCCTAGAAAACACTGTCGGTTTCTGTTATAGCTAGACTAACACCCTCCAAGGACTCTCAATATTCCCCCCAGTTTTGGAAAACAATTAGGTACATGCCCTATGAGTGATTAAAACACTTCATTACATGTTCTGAAAACCGATCACACTACCCAGTAATTGTATCCACAAAGTTGCCCTAGGGTGCAGATTACTATACCAGCTGATGATTCCCGATAGATAGAGGGGCTATTCACTTTAACCGTTACCCCACCGCCAAATTTTCCCCCTTCATCTGACTCCATCTGCAGGCTAGAAGAGGTTTCAAAAACTGTGCAATTTGGGTTAATGGGGGTCGCATCAAAGAAAATTCAGGTCAATTTCTGGCGAATTGGGATCTGTTTATCGGATTTGGAGGTGGTGGCCTGGTAATTTGAGTGTATATAAGAAGTGATATAATGGTAGTGGCTTTCGATAAAATTGGGTAAATTTGTCAGCGGCCTTTCTCAGTCCTGAGTGACTGATCCTAAAAGCCGGTTTTGGAGTTTTTGAAAATATTTGTTGATGGAAGTACACATCTAATTAGGTGATCAAGACGTTTATTAACAATTGCTGCGAGTAAGAGAAGCCTGTTGTCATGCTGTGAGTATGATGAGTACTCATGCCTGAAGGTT
Organism: Sclerodactyla briareus; assembly: GCA_026419785.1. NCBI lineage: Eukaryota > Metazoa > Echinodermata > Holothuroidea > Dendrochirotida > Sclerodactylidae > Sclerodactyla > Sclerodactyla briareus. Next base: position 102,754 of record JAODTK010002321.1, on the reverse strand, counting down.
GGGATTTGAATGTCTAAAATGATTCAGCTGTCACTGAAAACTAATATATATTATATCATTACTGTATTCTTCCTAATAGAAGCTCTTGCCCTATAATAACGCATCCTTCATTATTGACCAAGCTCTGTGATTTTTACTTATGTCCTAAATGGAGCACATTGAAAATAATAATAATAATGATATAGCGCCAAATACCAATAGGCCTCTAGGCACTTTAACAAACTCATAAAGGAAAAATCCACCTAAACTAACAAATAAAACAGTATATTAAAGAAAAAAAGGAAAATTCTAAAAAGCGAGAATGCGCTGTAGAAAATATTACATATAACAATTGGAAATGATCAATTAACGCTAAGAAACTGAAATAAATATGTTTGAACATTTCTTTTTAATATAATAAGGCGAACCTATAAAATTAGAGGTCAAAGTGAAGGTGAAGGCCATAGACACCAAAAAACTTAGTCCTGATTACTGAAGAGTTTTTTCTTCATATGCTTGTGTAGACAATTCCAGCTCCATTCATTTCGTTTATTCAATGCGCCTTGCCGCTTGCAACATACAGGCCTATTATTTTATACATGTGCTATGGTTAAAACGAATCAATGTACTAATGGGGACTGTAATACTTTGAGTGTTTGCAAGCGCGCACATCGCGCACTGATTCGGCACGTGCGCTTTCAAAAGAATCAATAGAGTCAGAGTACACGCATCTAAAGTAACCTCTTTATTGTATTTTCTGGGTAAGAATAGTAGGCCTGCCATGCCTCAGAAACCCTGTCCCGAACTGATATCTCGTCAGCTAAAAAAAAAGACGTTCACTTCAGAAGAACCTCTACCAACCGATTTTCTTGGTTTATTCTATTGACTGTTACTAATATTCTACACAGCACAAGCCTTTGAATTACTTTGGCAGTAAGATAGGAAAACAGCCGCATCGCAAGAAAATATATAGTCACAGAGGTCCTTGAGTGATTAATATTGTGCCTGAACACACTCAATGATCAGATTCTCATAAATACCGATATTTGCGAATGACTACCACATGTCACAGAACCCAAAAGATGATATATAGCTTGCATCAGAACTATGACCTAATTCGTGAAAACAAGATTTCTTGTATCATTCTATCAATTCAGAAAATTTTATTACAAAGAATTGTATTTTATTATATGATTTAACTATGATTCTAATCAATTTAATCTGCCACCCGGAATGGAACAAGAGGGGGGGTTGCATACATTGAAACAGAATTAACAGGGGGTCGTCATGGGAAGACTCCCATATCTTATCTCGATGCGAACAATATGTTCCAAAAAATTACACCATTCTATCCTTCTGCTCCCATGAAAGGAAAAAGCCCCTCAACCCTTTTTGCAATTTTCTAGATTTTGCAAATTACTCAGTCTTCCCCCATCCATTCTGGTAAAAGAGGTGCACCCATTTTGTGGTTTCAAACAGGGTGCCCTCGGTCATGGATTGAAGCAGTCTGTGAGGGTCATAAGCCATCCGAACCAGTAGTCATCGCTTTGATCTCGGGTGAACATGGAGCAAACCTACTCCATCGAATAAAAGACCTGGAGGCTCGTCGGAGAGAGACTGTAACTCGCTGCCGATTAGCTCGGGTCTGATTACCCAACACCTTGGCAGGGCAACGACGGATGACTCCCTGCCTTCCAAGACGAGGAGTTCATGGAAGGGGAATAAATCCTGCCTATAAATCCCGCTAACTAGAGTCATTCCGACAGAGTGATTGACCTTTTGGTGATGAAATTGGGGGAAGATAGTCAGTCTATGGTGTTGAGCCTTTCTCTGACCTCTGGATTCAGTTTAAATAGAGAGGTTTAGATGGGTTGACAATAGTAAGATACTGGAAGATGAGACGGATTAATAATGTTTTTCGTCTCTTCAGAGGGTTTCCTGTAATTGAGTTGTGAGGGTCCTCCATCTACATCCAAACCTGGAAGTTGGGGGAAAATGAGTGGAACTATTACAGCTATGAGTATGAAATCATCAATCATTTCATAACTAATGGAAAGCAGACGTTAACAGTAGCAAAAACAACATGTTGTGAAGCATGGTCATTGAAGAGGGCTGGTTGGTTACAGTTGCTCTGTGACATCTCATTATAAAACTTTTTAGCGGACTAGAAACACTCCTGTACCATTTGCCGTTTCGATCTCTGGTCTGATGGGCGATTACTTTTAAAAAGCAAAAGAAAGCAGAGTTACTTTCACTGCTGTAGGGTGCTGCAATTTTTTTATACGCCAGAGGAAGTGAACACCAAAATCCTACCTTGTGTTTTCCCGTACCTCGATCGATGATAAGAAGGGATCATCTGCCACAAGGCACATTATCTCCTCACGTGTATACCGCCCTCTCCCACTTTCATAGTCGTGAGCTCACTATTACGCTCACCAGTGAGCTATTGTGTTCTTTGAGTACCTCACGACTCTGCCGATTTAGCGACAGGCTCTCCCAATATTTGCTCTTTCACCTGCGATGCGGGAAAACAAAACGAGTTGTTTAGATAGATACTGGAGAGTGTGTGGTAATATGCCAGGGTCATTTACCTCTCCCACAGCTACATGTCTGTATTCTTCATGGTTTTGCAAGCTACCCGGTAAATCCACACAGAGAAATCTTGGTGGATTTGCGGATTGGCGGAGTAAATTCTGGCAGGATTTGTCTCAAGGGCAATAAACAGGAATTTTAAATTATCTTACATTTAAAACTGGTATGAATATACCTCTCTGCGTGTACATGACCAAACGTACAGAGCTCGTCTGGTGGAGTTGGATGTCGATAGCGATTGTTTCCTGTGCAAATTGGAACAGTGTTATGGCGGGGCCTAATATTTTATTTTATTGAACTTTTCATAGGATAAATAATGGTAGGCCTAGTTACACCATCATGTTAGCAAACATCAATAATGCAACTTCTGCAAGCTTTCTACATTGAAGGAAACTTAGTTGAGTGTTCATTAATTACGGTCTTGTCTTCCCATGGCTCTGAAAATTAGATGTCATTTTGCCTTTTTTCTTATTTTAGAAATGGAAATTAATATAACTAGGGACTTAATCCCACTTAATCCCCAGGGTCAGTTGCCTTAATGAAGTTCACAGGTTGTGCACACACAACGTCGCCTATGTGAAACTGCAAGTCGGGAATTTTCATTCCTATATTGAATTCTACGGGATGAAATGTAATTAGATTTCTCTACATATTGGGCAGTTTAGTGAGGTACATCTCTTCTCATTCCTCTGATGTTTCAGAGTATATTTTGTTCAATATGACTTTAAGAAACCAAACAGCACGGAACTCGCTTTCCCACTCCCATCTGCCCTGCTGCAGAAGCTATAGATGTTAAAATTACTCATTTCTGGATTTTGCCAACAGCACTTTAGTTCCCTACACCTTAAATCCCCGGGAGCCTAATTAACAAACATCATCATCTTTATGAGGGCCATTATGCATACACACCCAAAAACCACTTGTGGCCATGGTTTTTTCGACGGTTTGCTCTGATTTAAAACCGTGACGCTAGTGGATTAAACTGCACTTCCCCAGCCACTTGTCATCGAAAACAATTTGCGTTCCGACTCGGGCCTTTCGATGGCGCTCGAAGCAAACTGGAGCGATTCTCAGTGCTGGGGATGGTCCCAGCGGTACATTGTCTAATGGTGATGCCAATTTTCAATTACAGGAGCTTCCCTCTAAGAAAGGTTCTGACGTTTTACTTCCCTCCTGCAGTCAAATCTGCTCTTCGCTCTCCCCCTCACTTCTCACTTGTGTGATTTCCGACTCCTCGCGGAGGATGCGTGCAGAAGGAAAAAGTGAAATCTTGCATCCCAAAATCCCCAGTCTTGGGTTAATCCCCTAAGTGGCATTTCAACGACCCGAATCCTCCTTGACACGTCCCTTTTCTTCTCACGAACAACTCGCCACTCCAAAACCCGCCCGTGATCAATAGCCGTATCACCTACGAGAAATCGGGCGATAGGTTTTCAACTGTCGTGAGTCCCCACGAGTCCAACAAAGGCATCATCAAGTTCAGAAAGCCGCTCGGTTACAGCCGCAGCGTTGGTGGAAGCAATCGAGTAACGATCTCCGGAGACGATAACTTAGTCCCAATAGCCCTTATGGGAGGAAATAACCTGCCTTTTTCACAAGCTCGGTTGTTGACGATGTCCATTATTCTTAGAATCCCAATTTAGATTGATTGAGATTTTTGGTAGGTCTAATAGGCGTGAAGTGGGCGTGGCTATTGAATTTCACTCCTCCCGTTGTTTGGTATGAGTTTGCTTTTGGGGAAATCATAGATTTTCTACTCCTGATCGCCTTTCATCGACATCCTCACACGCGAGCAATTTTGCATCCTCTCCCTACCCTTTCATTGAGAGTCAATTTTCGTCAGTATGTCTTCATTTTCGAGAGGGTCTTCCAGGTTCATTGAGGTTAAAAAGGAGGGGAATGCCATCTTGTGCTGGGAGATGACGACCGTCAATTCCTATCAGAGAAGCTGTGGTGTACAATCCGAGTCGGCGTATAGTCTGATTAATGAATAATCCTAAAGCTTCCCAAAATATTGTCTGCTGGTGGTACTATCCCCTTTCCACTGGAGAATAGAGCTGGCTTAAGCTGGGATTCCATAGTGGTATGCGGGTCCGGTACGCATGTGTAAAAATCGCCGTTTAGTAAACTGTAGCGGGGCCCCAGTGTCTGAAAGTCTTTTAGTTTTCAAAGTAGACATTGGGTCCACAGAGGCAGAAAAATATAAATGAAGGCTAACCAACACTTGATATGGCGAAATAAGACATGTACCAATGGTATACGGTGCGTATCACCGCCAATCAATTGTCTATGGGATATCTTCCTCAATGAGCCGAGCAAGACAATATGCATGGGCGGCTGCATTTTATGTCCTTTTTGCACAAACTTGGTGTTTTCTCTTCTGGAACAAAACATCATCTTCGTAATATGTGATTTTCACATTCAGCGGGGACACGGCTCCACGGCAATTGTTGGAATCCGCCTTAGTATAACCAGAGATCTACCTAGGGTAATCGTCACTATAGCTGAAGAACTTATTTTCTGTGATCCAAAACCTCCTCAGAAATGAATCCAGATAATACCAGGCAAAATATGGCATAGCAGGATGCATGACCGATGGTTGCTGTTAGATTTTTTTTTTCAATCTCAGGGTTAACACAACCAATTAAATCGCAGTATCATTGATATATTTTTTGTTTTTTGTTTTCATTCCCAACTTTCACATTAAATATGACTATCAGATCTCGGATAATTTTTCTGTGCAAATTCTTCTTCAATTTTGTCCCATAATAACTGTGAACGGCCCAAAAACTGTTTACTCTCTGGCCACTATGCATAATACTTTCTTTGAGTTATCTCTACCCTTTTCTTGTTAACGGAACTCCCCCTCTCTGCCCCTCCCCAAACCTTTTCCTCAGCCGCTCCACCCCCCCCCCCCCGCCCCCCCCCACCCCTCAACATCAGCCAGCCCCTCCCATCTAACCTCAGCCATCCCCCCCCCCCCCTCTAAACCTCGCTATCCTCTAACAAGGAATTAGAACTTCCGTAGAAAAACGATCCAGAACGATGGAATCAGTGAGGGGAAAGTTTGACCACCTTTACATCCTGTATGCTGCCATTTTGCTGACGAATCAACTTTTTGCTCATGTAAAATGTTCACACTCGCTCTGTATTAGGTACCATGATAATAGTGCCATTAAACAAATTTTAGCGATAGAGGCTCGGCTTTATGCAGAAACCAATTGAGTTATCCAAGACTAGAACACAGGTTCGAGGGGAGAGGGGGCTTTGGAGGAAGGGATTGGAGGTTTCTGCCAATGGAAACAACAGACCTAGTTTTTTTCTCTGTAGCAAAACGCGAACAGCGTAGCTACATCCTGGAGGCATCCTCGGGTGATTCCTGCTTTCCCCTTGTTGCTCCTATGATGCGTACGATTAATTGCTGTTTTCGAGGGTGTACGATTCAACATAAACTTCCAGCCAAGCGAGGGGAGTTACTACTTCTCTCGAGGCGTGATTGTCACTCAGACACCTCCGCATCGTCTCGTTTTCCTCGCGGGCTGGCATTATTGTTTTTCGTGCACTCCGATGGCCGAGGGCAGTGCGCACTTGCCTGCAAAACCATGTCAACTTTCTGGGCCTTGAAAAGGTACTACTCGCTCTTCATCGGGCAAGAACACAGTAAGGCTGATATACTGTATTCCCCCCCCGTCTCATTGGGCTTTCCACTATTCTGCTCTAGGCATGCACCCAGCCCTGAGCCTGACTCGTCTCCCCCAAACCTCCTAAGAATACTGGCAAAGTTGCGTGAAACCAGACGATGGTATCCCATGCTCTATTCAACAATAGGGAACTACTTATTTATAGTATTTATATTAAAGTTTTTCTCGTTTATAAAGTCTGTGTTAAAGCATGTATCTTGTATATATACAATGGTTTTGGGTGAGGTCAGTATCCTGCAATTGAGACTGGGAACTTTGATCCCAGGCTTGTGATTCTTGTATAGTATTTATATCGATGGGGTTTCTCATAGGGCTGTAGGCATGTGTAAGCATTGTCCATGTATACATACCTGTTTGGGTTATACATATCCAGAAGATGTAACCTGAGAAACTCCTTATTTTCCCCCTTTTTTATTCCCCCTAATTCTATAAACTGGTTAGACCTCAGCTATGTCTAAAACAAAAAATATCTGCCAAGTTAGGAGGGTCTGGCCACTCCCATAAGGACACGCATGGACATGCAGTTCCGTGCATACTGTATGGGTTCCTCCGTTTCTGTTCATGTTTCTGGTTATGAACCTAAACATTGGAATCACAATAGACTTGGTTTTTAGTAGATAATATTGCTATATGAATAACCTATATATCACAAATGTTAGTAGTTTGAGCACTGAACAAATTAAAAATTTCAATCACTTAAAAAATTGGCGCTAATTTAATATATTACTCTAATTAGAACATCCTTTGAGCTGCGCTTTGGGTCCTAGGTCAAAATGCAAGGGCACACTTTTTTGTGGCCCCTAGGGTGAATGGAGAGGTTTGTTGGTTCAACTCCTGCTCCTGCAACAAACTTCTATGAATGGTTGTTTCCTCGTTGTTTCCCCTTGATGTTACTCATGGCCATCTTCCTCCCATCCTCACCCCCAAGTCCCCCCCCCGTTCCGCTTAACACTGCACAAATGTTTCAACAATGAGTAGGCCAATTATGTCCGCGGAAGGACACTATACCTGCTCGTTTATTTACAAATTTCTGCAATCCCTCAGACAGATGCAAAATTCTTTGGCAGGAGTGGGTTTCACTTTGTATCCTCATTCTTCACAGGCGGGTGTACAGTTTATTTTAATCCACCATTGCGGGAGTCCTAACACGCTCGAGCTAACAAGTTGCAAACCCTCCACCCTACCCTGCTGATTCGTCCGAAAAAATAATCCCCGTCTTAGTTTAATTTCAAAATTCCCGCTTTGGATGCCCGCAAATCTAACTTACTTCTGTCTATATTTGACGACAGTGCCGTTCATATCCTATGCATGGAAATAGAGCTGAATTATTGACGCTCCGCCGAGGGGCACGGAACAGAAACAGATATTTACAATTTGAAGTGCGTCGCTGGGCTCGGAGGCATTTATTTGTTCTGCCAGTATGCAAAGCCTGAAATTATCTGGGCAGCCAAGCATGGTGCTCGCTCCTTTTCATTTTACAGTGATTTGACTTTAAAAACAAGAGGGCTACGTCCGTTCTCCGCCGGATCGGTTTCCCCCTTCAGCCATCTGCCAAACCAATTTGGTTCGTTTTCTACGCTCTCCACTGCTCACCTGGATGGGCATAGCAGAGATCGGGAGGGCTCGATAAAGCGCACGCGCGTACCTTCCAAGAGGAGCGATACCTTTTTCAAAAGACACAATAATGCTCGAGCAGCCTATTAAGGCCAGGGGGGGGGGGGGTGGTTGCAAACAAGAAGGAATAGTTCGGGATGTTGGATGAAGGGAATAGAGCAATGGTGCTTGCTCTCACAACTAGAGTCATATCCAAGCGCTATTAGTGGGCGAAAAATCATAAGTCAGGGATGAATTTTTTGCCTCATCTTTTCCGGGAGGCTGGTTTTGTGGAGAGGATTGGACGCTGGAAGTGGATAGAGTATATCAATATATACCCTTCCTGTTTTCGGTTGGTTAAGCACAGGAGATGGGAGTCAATCAAATAAAAAGAATTGTAGTCCACACCTGGAGTGCTTTGATCCACATGGGTATTAAGTTAGGGAGTGTAAAAAAATGAAATTGATACCATTGAATAAGGATCTTTCATTGAAGAGGTGTGTGTGTGGGGGGGGGTGGGGTGGGGAGGGGGATGACATTCATTTCTACATGGCAAATTGTCAAGTGCTGCTGGGAAAAACACAGACGAAAGGCATGGAAGTGTCAAATGAGTTTCAATATCCCATTATGAGAAAAACACAGATGAAGATGGCATGGAAGTGTCAAATGAGTTTCAATATCCCATTATGAGATTTACCCTACAAACACCAATTTTATCAATGTGTGTTCATTTTTAGGCAGCCAATTGGGTGTGCCAAGTGAGATGGGAAAATCATAGGCATTTCATGCAATTTCTAGTAGAGGCCCTGCCAAAAGATGTAAATGGAACATGCATGCATGCTCTTATTTTAATGCTTGAGACTCTGAATAAATAGGCCCTCCCTGTTTGTATTTATGAATAATAAAAGGGAAAAATTTATATGTTGCAACTGTCAAGTTGCATAATCCCACTTAGATATGCATTGTGATCTGTTCCTATATTACAATTGAATGAATCACATCGATCCATAGATAACAAAATCAGTAATATCAAAGTTGTGAACATATGAGATGAATAATTACATTAGAATATAAATATAATGCTCAAAAATTATTCGGAAGAAGAAACTAATCCTTGTTAAAACATTACCAGTAAACTCTTGAAATGTTGGTAAAAATCCTTATAGCCTTTCAGAAAATTTGTTCAGTAATGGAAATAATTATGCTCATAATTGATTTCACCAATTGTTTGGGGACCATGCTAAAATGACATACTGTCATGACATATAGATCTCTCAGTTGCACCAGAGGAATTCCGAATGCATCAGCCAGGGACTCGGGAGGTGGGTTAAGTAGACGTTCACTGCTCACAAATCGGGGAATATATTCCCCAAATAGCGCATCATCTCAGGGCTCGGTTCAACGTAATATTTGAATTACTCTCCACCCCCCTGTAGGTCGCAAAAAAGTCATTTCCAGAGAAACATAACGCACGCAAGAGAACGGGAGAATTTTGAGAGTATGTTTAAATATACAGGAAATCTCCTTTACCTCATCCGCCAAGTTGGGCTTCGGAAATATGCAAATGGAAAATCAAGTCTGAACGCTGCGTAGTGTCAAGCAGTCCCAGCGGAAGGCAATACAATTATTGAACTGCTAGTTCTGCCGATTCATTTTCATTACAGCGACACAATCGCGTAGCCACGGGGGAGCCGTTGCAGAAATCCGGTCTCCAAAGAAACGGCCTTTCCATCAATGTCTGCGTTTTTGAAGTTTTTTGAGAAATTCTTCTGATAGAGAGAGAGAGACGAGAAAGGCCAAGGAAAAAATTTGGAGAAAGAAACAAAAAAGAATGGGTTTTTGGAGAATGTCTTTAATAATTGTCTTGAATTGATCAGTTTTACTCCAGGTCGTTTGGGATGTGTGAGAAACGCATAATTTTTGGGGAATATTATGAATTTTGTGGCTTCAGTAATGTATTTGTGAGGAAGGTTCCTAACAGGGAGAGTAGACTTGACTTCTGACCGGCCTGTCAATTCAGGTTTATCAGAAAGAAAAATCAGTAAAGTGGGGCTGGGTTCACATCACAATGCAATTTATTATATATATTGGGTTAATTCCTTGTTTCTCATGCTCCATTATCTGTTTTGTGCTAGGGCGTTTCATACATACTGTCAATAGAAACTGTAATACTTTGAATTAAAAAATTCTCGAACGATAACATAAGAAATAGCTTATTGAAAGTAAACAGAAAGTTGAATGAGAATATGTTATTGAAGGGTTCTAATGTCGGATAATTCAGTATGATGTATCTATGTAACTCACTCAACTAACCCCATATTGCACTTTGCACCCCACCCTGCGCCATTGAACATCTGGCAATCTTTCACAGTAGTCCGGGTTGGCAAACCCTATCGTCCTTCTTATTTTGCCAGTTGAACGTTCATGAGCATCTTGGCTAAGAATTTCATGATTTTTCATCGCTGAAAATCACCCATCTGCTATTAATCTCTGTGCAGAATCTAATGCCAAATAATACAGTATGACGTATTCTGTGCATGCTGGATGGTACTCTTGGCATCATATTGCATAACAAGCAAAACAAATGATACTAATAGTCCTGGGTGTCAAGAACTTCTTCCACAGACTTTCACAGAATCTTCATCACGACACCTTACATTCTTGTACAAATCCCACGCTCCTAAACCTGGCTGTGTAAAAAAGATACTGCACAACAATATTACTTGTGTTCCATATTCCTGGGTGAAACAATTCTAAAAAGGTGAGCAAAATTAGCGAATAATCAAGGAATATATATAGCTATGGCATCACATGAGCATTATAGTGTCATGTCCAGTGCATGATGCCAAAAAAAAAAAGGACCCTCAACTTTCATGTGGACCACTCCCAAACTCCTGATGAAATCATTGCCAAACTCAAACTAGAATTGCACATGCTCTCCAATTCTATTTCTCGTCTGGAGGGCAGGTGGGTGGGATGGAGGGGGGGGCATGTAGAGGATACTTGGAGGAGTACAGCCTCCGTAAGACCTACTGTCTGTTATTGATCTGTTTACTCCTCTCTCTCCCAGATCTAGATTGTCCAAAAAATGGCTGTTTGGGACTGTTTTCCCCTTCCCGTGATTCCTTCTCTCTATCACCCCTCCCACTCACCCCTACCCCAATACCCCCTCCTCCATCACCCCTCCCATGCCTCCCTACTACATGCACAACATCACCTTGTATGTTTTCTGGCAGTTGTTCTGAATTTAGTCTAATGACTAGAGCGATTTAATTACCCTCTCCCACACCCCACAACAATGGCCCTTTGTTTGGTGTATTGTCAGCATAATATGGTCAAGTGGAATGGACTTCCTTGTCAAGATCATCCAAATCCTGGCATGGCTTAGAAAGTTCCTTGACTGTGAACTTGTCATGACAGAATCTTTTCCCCCCTTCACCCATCACCACCCCCCAAATGATGGACCTCCTATAGACTTTAAAGCCCTGTCAGGCATCACAGCCGACTGCGCTCATTTTGATGCATGTGCTCTGGCGCCCCCAGGAGTGTCAGCATCAATCAGAAGGGCGTGGAGCCAGATCGTAACTGACATCTGTACACGATCCCTCCCCCGACGACGCTCACCTGAAAAGGATTGCGCTGGGGCAGCAATCGGGATGATGCAGTGTTCGTCTCACTGGGAATTGGTGATATCCATCAATGTTCTGGCATTTGCGCATATTCCTCATTTTTCACGGCCTGGTTCATGTTTTATTGTCGTAGTTTCACCTTGTCCAGTAGAGCTGACAAGAAAGTTCAGATGAGAAAAGGGAGTGGAGAAAAAGGAAGGGAATTGAAAATTTGATTGTTCTTCAGTGAGTTGCCCATTTCTCTTTGGTTATGAATCGACCAGAGCTCGCACCAAAGAAAAGAAAAGGGGAGATTATGAGAAATAATTCTTTAAAATTGGTTTCATGTAGTCTTGTCTAGTTGAAGCAGTTGCATTCTTCAGGGGTCATGTAAGGACTATGCACATATATTTAGCATGATCTTCACACTAAAGTCTTACATTTTGCATTACCTGTCCCGTACATCTTCGATACACAGGACTTAGAAATTGGCAATTGCAGTCAGAGCTTGGATTTGTATCAAGCTCTGCTGACAAGCTACTTTTTTTCTTTGAGTGGAGTTGATGAGGGGGGGGGGTCCATCAGGAAGCAGGTACCCCCCCTCTCCTGTGGCTCCCTGTTCCTATTTCCCCTTCCAAGTAATAGGGGTTATCAGCAGATAAGTCCCTTCTTGTTCATTTCCATTGTTTCCCTTGTTTTCAGCCGCTTGACTCCAGACATGCGCTTTACTAAAGTACCAGTGTAATCAACACAATGGAGATGGAATCTCATATATTCATGGACATCATGGATTGGACCAGGCCCTGATACACCCTCATTGGCCGCCCATGCACCCAATACCCAAGCATATCCCCAGCTCTCCCCCCCCCCCCCCCTCCCTCCATCCTTAACCATTTTTCGAAAATAAAATTCTTCTCATGCCTTTATAAGCTGTGGTCACTTCATCTTTGTCTCATTGTATAGTTTTTGATTGACTCCCCACAGGTGCATACCCTTAGAACTTATAAACTCGAATGAATGCTTGTTCTTAGGATCATTTAGCAACTCAATCCAATCAGCCAGCCCCCTATACTTCCCCCGTCTCGATCCTGTTCCTGACTGAATGGGGATACATTTCCTAATCAAGAATACTTTCCATTCTCCTCCCATTTCTATCACCATTTACGTTTCTATTACGCTTTGCCTTATACAATCCTCGCTGGAAATGAGAAGTGACGCTAAACGGTCCAAAGTGTGTACACACAACAAATCTAGTGAATTGACAATATATAATGCATCCAGCCCCAGGGACCATTTTCGCCGAGTAAACAGTGCCCTGCTAAATCACCCCTCCATTCAGATGATAGGATAGCTTCCAGAGAAAAGAGGGGCATGAGGAAAACGAATGAAATGGACAGCAACCAACAATGCCTGTGGGCACTCTTTGGATATTTCATCAGTTTAATGTGCTTCCACCGGCCTGAGATCTGACGACGTAGTTCCTGACAATGTTTGCAGCCTACTCCGCGCCAGTCAAGTTGATCGGATGATTTGATATTTCCTGGCACCGTCCTCGTCGCATCCAGCTAAACTGTCACTCTCGTCGGCTGCGGCTTGTGCTGGCATTAGCGATTATGTGGTATTCTGCCCTGCCGCGCACGGAACGCGCACGTGGCCCGGGGCCTTGTTGGCCTAATCTGATTGCTAACTATCCGCCCCCGGGCGACCCCAGCCATTCCAGCTGGGAAAGGCAGAAGAACTAAAAGTATCAACCAACAAAAATGGAATTGAGAGAGATTGGCGGAAACCATTATGCCGGTACGAATTTTTGCCACGCTCAGCAAGTTTTACTTTAAGCAGGCAGCGGATGGGGCTTAATGGTTTTTGAGGTGGTAAACAATGCTCATGGTGTGAAGTTTTCAAAGGATTACATGTAGTGAGAAAGTTGTAATTAAAAGCCTCACATTAGCTGCAACTGCTAGTGATTGGTATCATTCATTATTATATTCCAGACATCTTCGGATCAGTCTATTCTGCTAGAGTACCAAATGCTGCCCGACGGAAAAAATGTAAATTCCCATCTGGAATAATGTTATTATTTTGTGTATCTTGCAGATTTTTTTCCTGAAGTTTTTCCTCAAGTGTCAACCATAACTGTCCTTAAGAGGCTGGGCAACCCCCGGGATATGCGAAGGTTCCACGGTAAGATATCAGGTTTTTGGTCAGAAGTCATCTGAGGAGATAAGGGGGGGGGGGGGGGGAGGTGAGGTGGGTTGCATTTTACCCAATTTTACTCCTCCCACAGTTCAAATTTCATGAAAGTTCTTATTATCGGGGACTAATGATACTGTCCATATCAGGGTGTCAGGTTTGAGTTCAAGTCATTTTAGGGTAATTTTGGCCAAAATGATAATTTCACGATAAATGAATAAAATGCTTCGCCACCCCAGATTGAATTGATGATTATGATGGTAATCCAGTAATAGTTTTGATCAATGGTACTATATATGTTTATCAGGTCAAAGGTCGTAGGGGTCAGTTTTCAGGCCAGTTTGTTTGAACAGTCAGCGGCTATCTACTACTTCAGTATGAACCGATAATGATGACAGCTTTTCATATTAATCAGATGGCCCAATGTAAAAATGAAGGTGTTTAGGGTTTTGATGGTCAAGGTCATTCTGGAGTCAGTTCTTGCGCATCCTCCAAACGGTCCAGGCATTTCTCTTCTCCTACAGAACTGCTCGATGATATGTAGGTCGGCTCAGTATGGATTGATGGTGGTCAGTACTATCAATGACCATTGGTACATATGGGGTGTTCAAGAATTTGAGATCACGGGTTGTGTACGGGTAAATTTTGGTCATTTTGTTGATTGGACAACCCGCATTCCTCCCACAGACTAGATTGCCAATAATGAAAACCAGCAAGTATTGTAATTGATCAATGATACCTATAGAATATTTGGGAATTTCCGGTAGAAAATCATCTAAGGGTCAGGTCAATTCATTCCAATTGTTTTGACAATGGAGCGGCTTTGTCTTCAGCAGCTGGTTTGGACAATCAAGAAATTTGGTTAGTATTATCACGGACTAATGATACCTCAAGAGGTTTTCAGGATTTTGTGGTCAGAGGTCATCTGTGGGTCAAATTTCGCCATTTTGTTAGTAAAGTTAGATGGTTCCTTTACAGAACTTAATCATGAAAGGAGATTGATGTTATCATTGACCAATAGCAATTGGACATGAGGGTTCAGGAATTTGAAGTGAGAGGTCAGCCATCTATGCACCAGCTTAGGTCATTTTGTTTGAATAGTCGATTGGTTTCTCCTTCAGAACAGGTTGGATGGCACCTATATGGTGTCATTAATTTGAGTCAAGTGACTAGAGATCGTTTCGATGTGTTTGTGCTATCACTAAAATTCTGTCACTTCGCACATCGTGGCAGGTTTGCAGCTACTGTGCCTTGGCACCCTCGTTATGACGTTGTGACAAAGAAAAAAACGTTCCCCAATGTATCGAAATTAGAAGTGTCTCGACATATCATAGTGAGGATTTATACCAGAGCTATGGCCTGCAGAATTGCCTGTAGATGTTGCCTATCCACCAACTTCAATAGTTGAAAATTATAATCCTATTAAGGCATCCAGTACTATTATATTTTTTTTACAGGGTGACTAAAATGAAGGACTAGCTGTATGCGATCCTCGTAATGCTAAACATGCAGCATAGCTAGACATGTTTTATTTATATTTAAACTTTATCAATGAAAAATATTTGATCGTGTCCAGGTTGTTGTATCAACAACGCCAAACGTGGATGGCCACGTGCTGGCCATGTCCGATAACTGTTAGTCCATACACACTCAGCACAGGCAGGAGAGAGCCGGGGGCTGGAGCCCTCAGAAGGAGGTGACTATGAGAGATCAAATACATTTGGGAATAGGAACATATATATGGTGGGAAGTTTGATTGTCAGTATTTGTACGGAGCAACATTCACATTATTATATTCTCGTATTTTATCAGTAGTAGTCAAAGCACTGAAACTGCTTGAATATGGAGCTGCAATTTCGCCGAGGTTTGTCTCAGCAGAGGCGTATCCAGACATTGTGGGGGGGGCAGGCGAGAGGGGGGGGCCAAGCATGACTGATAGCGATCTTGGGGCCTAAGCCTATGTGTTCCACTTTATTTGAATTTTGTGTAATCTATTCATAGCCACTAATAAGAGGGTGGGGAGCGGGGTGGGATGTCGGGCCTCTTGGATTCTGACCCTGGTTTTCAGGTACTGATTAAAACCTGAATGTGTCCGGTTTATTGACCATTAAAAGGGTGCCCTAATTAAACCTGGGTGAGATGAAGTCAGGAAAAGTAAAGTTTCCATCATCTCACAATCTTTCAATCTGAATTTATTATTATTAGACCCATAATAATAATAATATAGAGTTATTCAATAGCAGGCATTTATATAGAGATAAGCGACCTTTTTATCAAAGTCATCACAGAGCTTTACAAATATTACCCTGATCGGATATTACACCATTATGAAATCAGGAATGACGCCGACATGCCGGGAGGGTAAGTCTGCTGCCATTTTGGCATCGGTTGGGTGAAGCAATTGGGATTGGAGTTACTTACTAATATGGACCATGCATCTTTCCATTGAGCTTTGACATCTGGAAATAACACAAAGTCCAGGTTGCCCACCCCAACTCCCTCTCTTTTGCCTCTGCCTTGAAGGTCTCTACTTATTGGAGCATCCTGGCTTGAGATTCGGTCAGAAATTTCACGCTCAAATTTTCACTTTTTATCTCATCTTTCTGAGAAAATCTACCAATTAATGGTTTTGAAAAATGAACCTTCTTGGTGGTTAGGCCCTGTTTCAGGATGTTTTGCCATTAAACACACACCAGTGCATCCGGACCGTGTTGTGTTGGGAGTACCAGCTGGAAGTATGAGAATTAAGGGGCAATGGGCGGTTGGCCAACTTGGATTAGTGCTTAATGGCGGGTTGTTGACGGGGTGCAGGGTTGGATTGGGGGGTATAACGTATCATACTGCACAGGTTAAACAAACCAGTTGACCATTCCATATGCATTTACCTGTTAATCAATAACTATGGTGGTCTCCTTACTAGCCACCGCCTGCAGCAAGGCCATCAGTCTAGTGAAGGTGGACGACGGGTGTCCACTGTCATCATCGTCGGAGATAACTTCATTCGACGGCCTGCAGGTGGTGTTTGGGAGTATGATAGTTTGGAGTGAGGTACGTTTCGAGACAAATTGTGGACTAATTATGATAATTTGAAAATCAGCAGTTGGACATTGCCCACTGGTGGAGCATCACATACATTGTGGAAGGTGCCTTTTGGCGGGGGATATGGGGGTGGGAGGAGGTGGGGGGAGTGGTGATGGATGGGGGGATGTGGCCAAAAAAACAAGCAATAGTGGTTGACAGCAAAGTTTGTGTTCCCCACTTTATTATTTGAAGAAATACTTAGTCTTTGCCAATGTCGCACATTATGAAGTGTGAATAATTTCATCACAGGAGTGCGTCCAAAGGTTATACACTTTTGCAAATCAATTTTCCAACTCTTCAACTGGTGGAACAATTGAGCTTAAATAGTGTTGACAGCAAAATTGATGTTCCCCATGATTTGAAGAAACTTTTGCGAAAAATTAGGTCCTTGCAGATATCGCACATTTGTCATGGACTAACCAGTTCCCGAGCTCGTCTATCCACCCACCGATAGTGCATGTACTCTAGAAACTACTTCAAGATACTTTGGTATCAATTGTCACATTCATATAAATTGCTGCATGTGACCAGTTATAACCAAGTTCACCACAAGTGTGGGTAATTTTTCACAAAGTATCCCACTTTGCAGATCAATTTTCCCACTTCATCAACTGATAACAATTGAGGCTATAAAAAAGTGAACATTTTAGTACCTCCTAATATAAAAAAAGTACCTTGATAAAAAAAGAGTCCTCGCCAATATCAAAGGTTATATGGTTCAATTTGATTTAACACAATATGTGATCTTTCCTCCCATCACTTGACTATTCCCCCCCACAGCTTATCACGTCACATGCGATACGGGTCCAGACCCCGCCCCGACACATTCCCGGTGTTGTTGAAGTCACCCTGTCCTACAAGTCCCAAACAGTTCTGCAAGGGCGCCCCCGGCAGGTTCGTCTACGTCTCGCTGACGGAGCCCACCATCGACTATGGTTTCCAGAGGCTGAGCAAGCTGGTCCCGCGGCATCCGGGAGACCCAGAGAGGTTACCCAAGGTATGCCCTCCTATACCGTAGGAATGTATTTATAATACCCCTCTATCATAAGGTTACCCAAGGTATGCCCTCCTATACCGTAGGAATGTATTTATAATACCCCTCTATCATAAGGTTAGCCAAGGTATGCCCTCCTATACTATAGGAAGTATTTACAATACCCCTCTATCATAAGGTTACCCAGGTATGCCCTCCTATACTATAGGAATGTATTTACAATACCCCTCTATCATAAGGTTACCCAAGGTATGTGCATCCAAACCATAGGAATGTAATCACAATTACCGTCTATCAAGGGGTTACCCAAGGTATGTGCATTTATTCTTCATGTTGAAAATTTGTCTTGTAATCTTCAGCAGGCAAGGTTAGTGGTGGAATTCCTGGTTCACTGAATTATTTGAAAACATGGGCACGATGGCTTGATTGAGATCATTATTGAAGGGGGACATGACCCCCAATTCTGGGAAACAAACGGAGGTTAAGGGTTAGTCGTTAAAATATTCACAGGGCAGACCCTCTTCACGTGCCTCCGAAAGTAACTCCTGAAACGTCTATCGTTGCATCTGCAGGAAATAATCCTGAAGAGGGCAGCAGACCTTGCGGAAGCCCTGTATAGCATGCCCAGGAACCAGTTACCTATCGCCCCGCCTAGGTCCCCCGCCCTCAACAACTCCCCGGGGTCGGGGGGAAAGCTGGTACCGTATGAACTCCTTTGGCAGCCAGATCTCGGTCCACGGCGATCACGACGGTAGCAGCGAACAGCAATCCGGTGAGTTAATTCTGCGTGCGTTGGGGGTGGGAATGACTACACAAAATATCCTCACTGCTGAGTTCAGCAATTTGAAGGGCAAGTCCAGCCAAACATGCGTTGGGGGTGGGAATGCTACCAAAATATCTCACGGCTGAGTTCAGCAATTTGAAGGGCAAGTCCAGCCAAACAATTTAAATGTCATCCGATTGTGCATTGGAAATCATGGCCAATCAAACTTTGTTCCATGTCATATCATGTTCGGTTATAAGTTACAAATTTTTCAAAAGATTTCATTTATCACTGCTAAGTTTGCATTTTGGCAATTTGGCAAAAGTTGATGACGTCATATCTAACCAATTTTGAAGCAAAGGTTAAGAAATAAGTCTTATCTTTTCCTATAATTGTTAGCTATTGCATCATAAAAAAGTGTGCTATTTGCCAAAATCACCAATTTATGAATGTTGAGGAAGCCAGATCGTCATCCAACCGAACATGCTATAAACCTTGACCAAATGATAATTTGAATGATTTTTATTCTCTTTAACATTATAACCCCAAAAAAGAGTATTAATTTGGCTGGACTTTGCCTTTAAGATCACAATTTATGACTTGGTCCAGTGGTCAATTTGGGTCAGACCAAGGCAAGAGCCTCACCAAGTCAAATGACTCGATGAAGAAGATCATCAAATGTTCATGGACTACGCTTGACCTATTGTGTGGGTTATTGTGTGGGTTAATTGTGAGTACCAATAATATCAGCCAGAACTTTCGAAATCAATTCATTCACTATGTGTAGCGTCCCGAGTCGTATTGGAACCCTGAAATCGCAAAATGTTCTTGACTGACCCAAGCGAAAAAATAGTCAGTAGTACTCTTTCAGGCAGATCACCTAATCACCCATGGTCACTTATCACAGGATTGTTGTCCTGATTAGCACTGACCTAACATTTGAACAAGGGGTTACTCTGCTTACACTTCTTTCACCACGTTTCTCTCGATTGCCAGGGAGTGCCACTATCGCCACACATTAGTATGCAGTGTTATCTACATTTAGTGTCACTCTGTTCTATCCTTTTTCCTGTGAGTATTCTTGATTCCGTCGAGGAGTACACGATCGCCACGTGGTTCACTTTTCAGGTTATCATCACCGTAGTATCACTAGTGCTATCTATCTACAGTGTCCCTCTCTGTTTATCCCCTCCCTGATGTAGGTTTCTTTCTCTGGAGTTCAGCCAGGGAGTACCCTAGCGCCAACGTGGTTACACTTTAACACTCAGGGTTTAATCGTCACACAGTAAGTACCACTCGTGCTGTCTCACTACATGTCCCTCTGTTTTTAAATATATCCCTTCAATGCCGGTTTCTCTTCCTCTTCTCTCGAGTTCAGCCAAG
Source organism: Sclerodactyla briareus (assembly GCA_026419785.1). Taxonomy (NCBI): domain Eukaryota; kingdom Metazoa; phylum Echinodermata; class Holothuroidea; order Dendrochirotida; family Sclerodactylidae; genus Sclerodactyla; species Sclerodactyla briareus. The sequence continues at coordinate 82,870 of JAODTK010002321.1, read as the reverse complement.
GTAGTACCTATCGCCACTGGTACACTCCAGGTTTATCGTCCACCACAGTATATCACTGTGCTATCTATCTACAGTTCCCTCTGTTTCATCCCTCTTAATGCAGGTTTCTCTCGAGTTCAGCCATGAGTACCCTATCTCCACGTGGTTCACTTCAGGGTTATCATCACACATAGTAAAACTCCCGGCAGTCACCTCGAATCCAGCAGCTCAGCATTGAACGGCTTACGGGCCTGGGATGGCCAATGTTGGTGTCCCATCCTCACCCAGCATCTTCAACGGCGCCACCAGTAAGTGATCGATAATATTCTGCAAATCAACCTAGAGGTTGGCACAGTTGGTAGAGTGTAGGCCGTCCACCCGGCAAACCAGGGTTCGGTATCCCGGTCGGGTCATACCAAAGACTTCAAAAATGGTCCGTTGCCTTCTCGTCGGTACCGCCAAAGAGGCATTGCCTTATTCCATGTACCTGGTGAGGGATTTGCAGCTTACAATAAGGTGCAGTAACAAGGTCTGCTTTCTTGCTGGTTCGATCCTCTGCTCGGCCAAGTACACCATAAAAAAAATCTGACCAGCAGGTTCTTCACCGGCCTGGCAGTGGAGAACTTATGGTACAGAGGTTCACCATATTGGTGGTGCTCCCCCAATAAATGACTTGGGCACCCAATGCACCGAGTGAGTCCAGAAATTGGATTGAAGTTATTTCATTCAGGAAAACTTGGATCATCCTAGCAAATGGTCCAAACTGTAAGTCAGAAGTCGACCCAAGGTGTTAGTTCATAAAGTGAAGGCAATGTTCCCACTGGCCGAATAATCGATTAAACTGGAGAGAAGTCACTCGAATCGGGGGAGATATCAGAGTGATATTATGGTGACTTTGCGGAAATGGTGATTCTGGAATGTGTTACTCCCATTAGAGGAAAATCAGGGGAATTGGAAAGGGAACCCCTCAAGTCAGGAATAAATTAGAGCATTTTTTTAACCAGTGGTGTTACTCTTCATGCCTCCTGTCCATACGAATGGCGATTCTTCCAGATGATTGTATGGGAATGCTGACTCCGTCAAAATGATCCTGAAAATTTGTACCTGCTGCCGGGGGAAAAATTGAGGGTAGGAAATTGAGAAAGTCCATTCAGGGAAAAAAATCAGGAAGACAGTCTAGTTACATGAAATAGATTATACAGCAGGTGTATGATGTTCTCTGATCATGGTCAACAGGCCAGAAAGTTTTCAACGATTTTCTCTGCATTTTGGAATTATAATCAAATATTTACTCACCTATATACCAACTCACATTTGCAATTACTGAGTCTACTATTCAGTTGTGTTTCTCATTTCAATGTCTCCCCTCGTATTCCCAATCACTCCCATCCAGCATGTCTAACACTGGTCTGTGTTTGGTTCCAGAGCCCAAACTTGTTGTCATTGATTTTTTTTTAATCGCAGCTTCCATTTTTGCAGTAGCATGTTTTTAAAAAAAAAATTTTAGAAGGACACATTAGTGATACAGTCTCGTTAAGCATGAGAACCATCAATGAAAAAAAAAAAACCAGATGAATAGTGGGAACAATGAGGAAAGAACAATGAAATATATAAAACAAACTATATTATTCTGATATGAACTCTGGCCCCAATGAGACCACACCTGCTTTTTTTAGAACCTTTTGATCTTTGTGTCCTGAAAGAAACACCATCAAAAAGTAGGACAGGAGTTCTAAAACGACAGTTTTGTGTGAAATTTTGGTCATCTTTGATGAACAACCAAAAAATTGAGCTGTGATTACATTGAATGGCAGCGTTGGTTGTTTCATTGTTGTGATGGATGCCATTCCAGGGCCGATTCATCGTTGGGGGCACGCAGACATATGGGGAACCGTTTTGTATGTGTGCTAGTTGCGCAAATCGATGTTCTATTAAACGGGCCTGCTCATGGGTAAAGATTCGTACAGAGGGCCACATTATTATGAATGAATACGGTACGAATTGTTGTTTGTGTACAGTAATCTGTCCTCTTACTAGTGTAAAAGGGGGGGGGGCAACATAGATAAATCCATTCATAGCTGAGATGGGAGCCTAGGTAAATTTTATTCAGATACTCAAAAGGGTGGGGGAGGGAGGGAGTTGGGTGTGTAGATAAACATTGAACACACACCTGCCCTGTTGAATAGGAAATGGGCATCCAGACTCTCATATCTGGTTGAGAATTATCTTCCTAAGATTTCCAGGGGTGGCAGTGGTAGGTGGAATAATTATTACAATTGAATGTCTGGGTCAGTGGCCATATAACACAAACTTGGGACCGGCATCATCAGTCCCATTCTCACGACAATTGAATTAGCAATAAATATCTGTGATTCAAGAAATGGGTTCTCTGATTTGTCCTGTGTATAATAGCCAGCTAATTTATTGATTTATGAAACTAACGCTTCCCTGCTGCCCCCTCCCAGCTCTGTGACCCTTCACAAACCCAGCCTATAGGAAAAAAACGAGTCACTTACACCTAGAAATGAAATGGGACTCCAGCCAGAAGCACCCAAAATGTTTGTTGTATTGTTTCTCTATCTGCGCTTTAAATTTTGTCACCAAGGATAATTTTGGTCACATGAAATTATTTTGAGAGGGGCAATTTTTCCGATTGATTCTGCAGGAAACTCGTCGAGGTTTCCCAGCTATGAATCACGAGTCACTGGTGGGGGTGGATGTAAAAATGGCGGCAATCCTCTGACTCAGGTCTGCGGAAAAACCGGGGAAGGTGGAGTCTCATGGGAACAGAGGGAAGGGCATTCACAGGGGGGTGGGACCATCCCCCAATTGACCATACCCCCAAGTAGGCCCAACCCCCTACCTCCCCCGGTAAGCTTCATTTCCAAAATCTGTTGCAAAGAACACTTTGTCCCATCCAATACCAATTGACTATTATACCTATCAAAAACAGCCTGGGTGGGGGGGGGGGGGTGCCTGGAATTTCCCACTACTGTATTGAAGCCGGGCCTGCATGGTCCAAAATATGTCAAGGTAAAGCCTCCCGCTTCCAGCTGAAGTATCTCTGGGAAGGGGGAATAAGAATGCACAACGAACTCCTGTCATTGAGCCTCCCCGCCCCCTTTCTTCCCCCCGCCTTTGGAAGATTTAGATTGACCCACCTAGAATTGCCTGTTTCAGAAGCAGCCATAAACAGGATCCACCTGCGTTTCTATTTACCCTATCTGCAACAACCTTAGACATGAGTAAGTGTAGGCCCCCTTACAACCTCGTCCTGGATAGCCCAACCCCGTGCCTTATGACAACTGAAATGACAAAGTTTGCTTGCAAAGTAGCAGGAACTTTGCTCATCAACACTAGTCATAGTGTCACTTCACCTGACCCAATGTACATATTAAACACCTGGAAATGATGTGCCAGTGGTTAATGAAGGGATCACCGTTTGACCGATCACTAAGAGTTAGTTTATGAGATCATAGGAGAACTTATTCAAATACTATGATCCTGAACATGTTCTTTCAACTTGCCAATCCTTTGTGGTGTATTATCCAACGGCTGCCTAAAAAGTCACTTGGGGCTTTTTGTCATCATTTCTGTTCTGTAACCTTTTGCGCTTTGCTAACACAATTTTGGTTGCTTTTTGTTCACTAATAGCCTCAAATTCCCTGCAAAAGAGAATGAGCCTGCATTATTGAAATAATTAATCAAACATTCTTATTCTTAGACATAGAAAAAAGGAGGGATGTCATTCTTATGACCATTATCCTAGCTTACAAACAGATGCAGGGAATGGGAAGGGGGGGGGGGTGGGAGTGGGGTTAGGGGGATGGTTGAGTCAGAGTTAGAGGGCTATGTCAAATATGATATATCTGAAAGTCTGAAATACTTTGAATACTAATGGTTGAGGATATTCCTACTGTTAACTTATCCTACAATTTATCTCAAGGAAATTGAAGATTCTATATATTTGAAAGTATTTGTGTGAAACCCCAGAACAAAGGTACATAAAAAGTTTGGAAGTACTATGCCCACATTACCTAACTATTTGAACTGTCAATACTTGCCTAATACTAATATGAATGATGAACACAATGGATTATCCTTTTTCTGACTTTGATCTCTCTTGTACTTTTGACATGTAACCCACCATAGAGAGCATGTTCCCTACTGCTCTGATTCTGAATTTTCTTTTTTGTCGTCGCGATCTTCATATCCTAACGTAGTTCATTATGACAGATGCTTTGATATGCTCCACTACAGGCAGGTGTGTACACAGCCTATTGTGTCGATGAGCCTGTAGAGGAGGTCTTGTTTATCCCACTGGCCCTAATGAGTGCCACGAGCATCCCCGTCTGTTTACAACAATAACACCACTCAAGTGGCATAATGACTGATAGCTAAACTTTCAGGAGTTTTGACGGTTATGTGGTGACGAGTCCATTGACGGATGGGGGATACTGAGACGAGGTTTCCCAGTAAGGTCAAGAAAAGACTGTGCAGGACTAGGCTAATAGATATGAAATGCAAGAAACCATTGATATGAATGTTGCGAGGGGGGGGGGGGGGGGCTGGGGGGGGTAGAGAGGTTGAGGGAGTTGTTTGCAAATTGTGCCAGTTCGATTCCAATTGTGTTTTGGTCTAGGCGCTTGGTAGTCAGTGAGGTTATTGACTTAGTTTAGGTCACTGTTGGAAAATTTTTCCAATTTCATTCCCACTTTAAGTTTCTAGCATCCAACCTGTAGACGGGCAAGTCTGGTTGATTCTCGTCACAACCCCCTCCCCTTAGCTCCTTTTTGTGTGAGAATAAGATGAGGAAAAACGTTCAGTGATCCTCACAAGCTTAGAGAAAATTAGGGGGTACACAGCAATTTTTTCTGGGCAATTTATTAATTCAGGCTCATGCTTCTCTTTATCTGTTATTTTAGGGATAAAGAGCAAATATGTGAGGACTGTTATCAGAGATGAAACTCAAACAGGGCGGATATTATATATAGTTCCTTGTATTCAACGTCGTCCATAGATCATTCATGGTACAAGATTCTTCAATGCGTTCTTCTGATTTGCACCTTCACAGGGAATGCCATGATGTCTCCACCTCCTTTCTGCGCGGGGGGTCGGAGGTCCTCGCGCTGGCCCACCTGCATTCTGACGACATACAGGAGCAACATCGACAGCCCGGGAAAGTGAGCCGCTGCCAAATGCTGGTCGATGGCATCGTGGTCCATCATGGGTGAATTTTTGGCTGCCCCCTCTCAGGTGACTCCACCCCGCACACCCCATGTGGAATCTACCTGACAGGGCTGTATCATCTTGCAATTTCGAAGTTGTGCTCGCCGATGCAGAAAAGGTTTGCGATCCTTTAGGGAGCGAATTTCAGATTGTGGGGGTGAGCTTCAGCCGTCAGTGAAGGGACAGAGGGAAGCTGTGAGATGGACCCCAAATAACCTCAGACATCCAAGCAACCAACAAGAAGTCTCGCAGCAATCTCCACTCCTGAGGAATATGTCAGCATTGGTGTTACCTCTTATGTCACAGTTGGCTATTGTAACTCTTGGGGACGCAATCGTGCAAGAAGGAATATTCCAACAGCAAGTGAGAGAATATTCTGACATTACTCCACAGCATACCCCCTGCTTCTGTTGTTCCAGTATGGGAGTCGATGGTCCAGTTTGGAAGGAGGGGCACTGCTGAATGCTTATTGATCCCAGGATGGTCATCATATGAGTCCCATGTGGAGGAACATCAATGGTTCAGAGGGTAAAAACAACCATGAAAGGATTGTGTGAAAGAAAAAGTTCTGTTCATGGGAACCTCACTCGATTGGGTGAGAGAAGTTGTAGCACGGCGGAATTTTCACAGGAAGTAGGCAAGTTGACCTTTGACCTCCTACAAATGGGTTGCACAACCACCGAGAAAAATTGGCCGGGAAGGTAAAGCTCTCGATGTGACGTTGACACCCTCACTGGATCTATGCTGATAAATGCAATTTGAAATAGGACGTGGCAGCTACTGAAGAGACAACAGCTGCATCGCACTGGTTCCATGGAGTTGACACAATTATGACGCCCGTCATTAAACTTCCTAACATCCAGGTCTCGCAGATCACCCATGTGGATCGGGAAGGACATGGGCACATAGTCTTTACGAGGTGCATTGTAAACTTGAGTCGAAGTAACCCACCAATTTTAAAGTTATCAGAGAATTTTATCACGAGGGAACCCTCTCTTTATAACCTTTTGATAAACTTCAAGAATCGGTCCTTTCTGTTTTGTGTGTTGTTCCTCTGTTTCTATTTGGGTTTTTTTTTTTTCTCTGAGAGAGAGTTGTATATTTACAGTATTTCTATGACATTTTTAGATAGCAAATTTCAGTGCGGGCCATCCATGTGGACTGATAGTTATTGAGATATGTTTGCTATTTTGCTAAGACCTTGTTCCTTCCTTTTTTTTCCTCTTTTGTATGGGCCGAGACAAGAATTTGTCGTGAGCACCACTGAAAGCCATCCATGTTGTGAGATAATGTGTAATTTATTATTATAACTCTTCTTCAATTTTAACTAAATACAGTATAAATAAAAACTGGAAAACAGTTTTAATGGTATACTATACAGTGTGGGTGATAAAGTCTATTAAATATTAATGAGTAATTATTTGGTCACACCTGCATGAATTCAGTGGTGCGGATGTTGTATTGTAAAAATAGTCATGTTCGGAACCCTCTCTCCCCCCCCCCCCCATCCCCCGGAATCAGCTGGTATGTGCTTGGATGCCAATTGTTAGGGTTGCCAGTTAGATTCCAATGATTTTAGGCTGGTCACTTTCAACAGTCTTTAGGTGCCGAGAATATTTGTAGGCAGTCAGGGTCACACCATTCTGGGCTGTGTCTCAACTGAGAGTGTAAAAACGAACATAGCGTAATGTCTCGTTACATCGCATCACTATCCCCTGTTCTTTGAAAGTGACCGTTTTGTTCATTCGTGTGTCAAGAATTATGACCCTCGGCAATCAGGGTGATTTCATCTGGGACCAGGCTCCTTATGTTATATATGAGAAGGGCAGCTATTTCCATATAGTAACAGTAAACGGCCTCCGTAACTTTCATCTGAAGGCAAATTTTCAGGGGATAAGAAATTCTGCCATCTGCCACATGTAAGTGAGTCAAGCGAAGTATGAAGACAAATCTTGGATGCATTATTGATCCCAAATTCAATGCTCTGGCTGCTGGGGAGATCCTCATTCAGGCGTGGGTACAAGCCAATTTCTAGGTGTAATCGAAAGCGCCCAGTTTGAATTCTGCTGTGCAACTTTAAGGTTTTGACCAACTGTGGTCGAGAAGTGAAACCGATTCTGCCGCATAACAAATTAACCCATATTAACTGGCCTTTGTTGAAAAGCTTGTCACTATGTGTATTGAGTTACTTGGCTCACAGAGGTTAGACTTCTTCTCGAGTGCTCGGATACTTGCGATTTGGTCGTTGCGATTTGCCATCAAAGAGGGCCTCCGGGGTGTATTCGCAGGGTTGCTGTAACACTATCCATCCTCTGATTGGCTGTCATGTCCGACCAATCTAGGGGGAGAGTCACGCGGACAGTGGCCTCGCTCCCCGGTACCCTCAACTTGACAATAGTCCGTTATAGGACCCAGTCGGGCGTTATTTTTTCGCCACATGCCTGCTCTGCGAGGCATCCTTAATTACAACTTTTGAGTCACCCAGGAGGAATCGCTGCCGATCGGGTGTTCCAATTTCGTTTTCCCCCTAAGACAGGGTGGCCCATGGGTATGTGACTCCGAGGGAAACTGAACCTCTGCTGTGATAGTTGCTCCCCTCTTTGCCAATTTCATGCATCGGATTAGAGTGTAAACTCTGTATTGGAATACCCTTCCCAAGGAAATTTCATTCATCAGGATTGGTAATTACTGGTGATGTTTATGTCTTTAAAAGCAAACTTCGATGAGATTCTGATCACGCTTAGGTATCCTCACTTGGTAACAGCGGTATGCTTTGATTCATGGGGAGAACCCTTCCACAGACCTTAACAACAGCTTGTTATTGTTAATTAATTCTTAATACTTGAATTAATTAATAGTGATAGTGATAGTGCCTTTAGGGTACTCCTCACACATTTATACACACAGTTACTTTTATATCAGGAATCCTTTGAGACTGTAACATTGGACCGGTATCATGGGGGCAGAACTGTCCCTATCATTAAAGACTGTTTTTGCAACATCTTGGTACCTGATTCCAATCTTCTTATACTTCAAATAAAATATATAGCGAGAAGGTTGTGTGTTAGTCTGATTTTCACAAAGCATAAAACTGGGATTACCACAGTAAGGGGTAGAGTTTCGTGGCAGGGTCATTAATGGGTCTGGTAGGGGTTAACCACGCGTTCCAAATGGGGTGATAGTCCTGCATGGCAACATAGTGACGATGGTGGGCACTAAGGCGGGTGGCGTCGACACTGAAGGATCGAGAGAGGTGCAGTACAGAGTGCACGGCATCGAACAATATAACCCACAAGGAAATTTGTATGTATCCATCTAAATTTTTTATAGGTAAAGGGCAACCTCAATCTGTATTCAGAATAAAACACATTGATGAAAGGTTATTAGATGGTATTCAGAACAAGGCAAAGTATTTGCAGACTCCATTCAATGGATTTTAATTCCTTGCCCTGAAATGTGTGTGTGTGTAGGTGCGTGTAGGTGTGGGGTGTATGTGTGGGAGTATAGGGTAGGGGTATGTGATGTTGTGTCATCAGGAAGAGCAGGTTGCTTAGAATGGTATTGCAATAGAAAATACCTAAGTATTCATCACTTCCGTCCATTTCTTCATGTTTATGAAGTTTGAGACTGGTGTGTGTAGGGAAGATTAGTTTTCTGGGGGAGGGGAGGGGGGGCAGGCATTTTATTGTGCTGGTATTGGGTTGACTTTTTCGTTGTATTTATAGAGAGAAATCTCAAGTTCCATAGGGCTTATAGATGAAACAAATACCATAAATAGGATTTTTCTGGTGGGCAGACTGTTCTGACTAGAGACTGACGGCCCTCCAAACGCGTACCTACTTCCTCTGCCATTATCCAAACTTAACCTCATTTAGCGTATTTGACTCATAATCCCGCACGGGGGGTGAGACGCATTAATCCTGTAACACTGTCATTTTTTTTTTTTGTTTTTTTTTTTTTTTTTTTTTTTTGTTTTTATTTTTCTGGTCTTTATAAAATAATAATAATTCACAACAGAACAACTGAAGATAAATATTTCTAATGAGTACTTCTAAAAAATATCAAGTTGGCACCTTTTTTTATTGAAAATTAAATAAAACTTTTGTTGATCTTTCTATTGACCTTGATCTCTACCATAAACTCGATTTTATTTTTTCCTTTGCAAACTGGCACGGATTTTAAATCGGTCAATATTGTAATGATTGTTCAATGATTACCACGGTCCAGAAACCCTTGTGCATGTGATGTTATCAGTGTCCATCTTCTATTATTAAGAGTAGCCGTTTTTAAATTTTCACCTATTTAAGAATGTTTAAAGAACAAAAGGGTTCTTGTTTTCATTTTCTATATATATTAAACATACATCAATCATGTTTTGAATCTATTATTAGAATAAAAGAAGAAAATTTCAGGACACTTTTGCCTTTTGTTGTGCATTGTTATCAGGCAGATTGTTGTTATGTTATATTATAATATCTATATATTTATATTATATATATTATATATTGGGTTATGAGGAAGGCTGCCCCACTGGAAGTTGGGGATTTCCCCATAGAACAGAACCCCTGCCCTCAAAAGGAATGAGTTGAAAGTGGGATTAGTTCTGTCGGTATTTCCGGATGCAGACCATTGCAATTTTGTAACACCTGCTGAAGCCCCAAAGCCCAATGATTTTTTTGCAGTGCGTGACACGACACATTCCGAAATGTTCCCCAATGGCACTTCGTGAGTTGATAGCAGTGCCTTCCTTATGTGGCCAACCCCCCTGTGTGGCATGACCTAAAATGGTTTGTTGGGTTGTGAACCGAGCTATGTGTTTTAGGAATTTTATCTTGATCATGGCACAAATGAAAGGGGTATTACCGTAAATTGCTCAGAGCATTCTTCGAAGAAAGACAGCATTTCATAGGTACCCCAGATAGTGTTTTCCATCTCTATAGGGTCTCTGGACTGCCAGATTGAGCCCATTTGCATCTCGGGATGGTAGGAGAACCGAACTAGCTTGGTTCCATATTTATAACCCACAACGTTACCTTTGATACCAATCCTGCCATTTTCGTCTGGCATGTGGCCTGGGTTGTGGCCCCAAGGGTCATGGCGTCCTGCGGGGCCGGGTCCCTGGGAAAAACGGAACAAAATACTGGGAAAAAATCGCAAAATCGAAGGAAGGGGGGGGGAGGGGATTTGAGAAAGAGCAAGTGAGGGGAGAATCGGAAAGGAGAGAGGATGGGATGGTTGAAGAAATAAAACAATAGTGATATAAATAGGAGGTACAGAAAGCGGGAGTAGCAAATGAGCATAGCGCGAGTGCGAGAGGGCCCTAACTTGGAAAGAAGATCGTAATCGGGTGTTTCCTCGGGAGGAGGGGGGAGGGGGGGGGGGGGCCGGGGTATCTGTTCGCCCCCACTTTATCCGAGAAGGGTGACCGGTCAGGAGCTCAGGGTCACGGTGAAAGCTACACTGCCGGGACTCATGCACTGATGCTGTTTACGTCTAAGCAATTCAGCACCGGGCCGTATGGTCTCAGCTGGACAGTGAACGAAAGAGACAAATGTGATTTATCAATGAGAAGTGGGGTATGGGAACCTGGGGGTACATCTCCGTATGCCTTAATACGTGAGTACCCCTCCCCCTCCCCGGGATTAGGAATTTAGTATCTTTCCCAATGTGATCATCTTTCAATTTCAAGACGGCAAGCCGGCAACACACATCGTATTAAATGGCAAGGCCACACGTGCTGCATGAACTGCATCTAGGATACCCAACATTGCGTGCCAAAAGGCGATTCAAGTGAAGAAAGGCTGTCCAAAAGTGAGATCCAAATATTTGCTAAATTTTCGATGAAAATGGCCCAAGTGTAAACTTTGTTTTCGTTGAGGAGGGAGTTGAGGCGACGTGGGTAAGTCTACCACTTGGCGAACTGTGATTTTTTGGGGAGGCGAATTGGTCTATTTCAAATTTAAAATAGTATCCGGCATCAATTTATGGGTCCACGCATAGCTCTAATGTACCAAAAATCGAGTTCGTCGATTCGACAAATCTTTGGCAGATGGGGGGCCCACGTTTCCCCCAATCAATCCAGTTATTAGGTAAATGAAAACCCAAAAATCTTCGCGCGCCACGCGTGCCTGACTGTGGTTTCTTCGTCAATGTTCATTTCTCCGATTATATGCCACCATCAATGTCATGTACCAAACATTAAGTTCGCAGATTCGAACACATCAACTCTGTAGATGGGGGGGGGGGGCATGTTCCCCAGTCCCCAATGAAAAATGTTTGTGGTAATATTTTTCAACACTAGGTAAATCGAAAACACCAAAAATTTTTCGCGCGCTTGCGCGGCATCCTCTGTTTTTTCTACATCATTTTCATTTGATCAGATTTTATTCCACGCCTGGATCTACTGGTACTAAAATTCTAACTTTGTCGAATTCGAACAAATCGTAAGATGGGGGGGGGGGGGGGGGGACGTTCCCCCAATCAAATTCTTCGAAATAGAAATGTTGTGGGTGCTAGTTTCTAACAACTTAGTAATAAAACAACCCAAAATTGCCTGTGGTTGTTTCGTCAATTTTCTTTGACCCGATTATATGCCACGCATCAATTAAATGTACTGCAAACGACGTTCGCGGATTCGAAAAATCTTCGTAGATGGGGTGGGGGGGGGGGTGGGAGGGGATGTTTCACCCAATCCCCAAATGATAAATTTGTGGTGATATTCTCACACTTAGTAACTCGAAACCCAAAAATTTTCCCGCGCTTCGCGGCGTGGTTTTTTCGACATCAATTTTCATTTTGATCCTATTATATGACACGCATGAAACTACTTGTACCGAATTTGTCATGATTCAACAATAATTCAAAGATGGAGGGCACGTTTCCCCCAATCAACCCTTGTGAAAAAAAATTGTGTGATTATTGTTTAAATTGTAAGTAAAAAACCCAAAACTGTCCGCGCGCTTGCACGCGTGCCTGTGTTCTCTTCGTCAATTTTCATTTGACCCATTGTAATACACGCATATATCACTTGTACCGTTTCCTCATCCCCCCGCGCCTCGTCTCCGCTTCCTTTCTTTCCTCTTCAGAGGGAGGCTTTCATCATTATTCGGACTGGGGGCGCATTCCGGCCACCTCATCTGCCATATTTACTCCAGCGGTTTAGTCCAACAATAGGCAGTACAAGTTCAGTACATTCTTACGCCTTGCCGCATAGCGCACTGTAACTGAAGCCTACGTTCACGATCGAGTTTTTTTATGTGTATGCTATCAGTTTATTGACTGCTATGGCGGTCGATGCTGGTCGTTCGAGAATCCCTCTCCATCATAAATGAGGAAAATTTTAAATAAAAATACCCATTATACAAAATGACAGGACAAAAAAAGCCAACTTAAAAGATAATTTCAGTGTCGATGAAACGGCCCAGAGAGGCGACCTCCTGTCATATCTGGGAGCTTCAGACGCCAAAAATTTTATGGTACGCTCCGCACCACCCTATAGTGGCGCTTCCGCTTAGATAGTCAATCATTAAGTTTCGCCCCTATTGTAAAAACCCTGCGCCGCCCTGGGTGCGACCACTTGTTGAAAGTTGAGTGCGAGCACGGTACACATACTGGAGGGCAAGCACACGGTGCGAGTGGAAACCCCATAAATAGCCATCGCAGATTCGGCCAGGGGACGCTAAATTTCGTGCAAATACCTGGTTCACGAAATCAGGTGAACATTGCCTGACTGATGGAATGTCCAAAAGTGTAGAATTCTCGCGCGCGCTCCGCGCGCAGTTGCGTTTTTAATTCTGTTTAATTTTTGCCCACAAGCTGGCCCCATCAAGGTTCCCTCCATTCGCCTGTGGTCGCAAAGAAGATAACAATGGGTGGCCGTACTCTTGAGTGAAAGACTTAGGCCTATCTACTGATTGGTCAGAGAGGGGGCAGTGCGATGTCGATCGTTGGTCAAACTGGATCCTGTAAATCCTGCAAAATCTCGCGCTTCGCGCGAACGTAGTGGTTGTTGACATTGCCCATTTCCAGTGCTTCTTTCAGACCGCAAAACCTCATTTTGCCATCGTATTTTCCGATGTCACAGCACCCTCCAACGCAACCCTTGAAATTGATCCCTAAGGCGATAAGATTTCGTAGGAGACCTTTCCTGAATTGAAAATTGTTATCAATTTTTAGGAGGCTGCTTACTGTCCCGCCATAAGTCACGGGGCGTGCCGTTTCCTGCATCCAGGGGGCTGTCAAACGCAAATTTCCGTGTCCGCTGTTGGCCAACCGCTGTGGTGGCGCCCGCTTAGATAGTGTTCTAATGTCCCCCCCCCCCAACCGCCAACACAAATCGCCACCCTTGATCATGGGAAGAAAAGTTTCTGAAATCCAACGCCTGCCTCATGGAAACTCTGCGCGTGTGATTCAGAACTTCCCATTGGGAAGGTTAGTTTTAAATTATGACCAGGCACATATTGTCTGTGAAGTTTGCTGGGATTATTGATTATCTTCATCAAAAATCAAAATACCCTACCGCAATTTGAAAATACATATGTTTTAATATCCCCTGAGGCTGTGGATTGGTTTTCTCGTTTGTCGTTTAACTTTAACATATTTGTAACAACCTTGCTGTTTAAACTTCTCATTTCCAGTGACATATGGCCTGTACATGATTTTTTTTTTTCTCCTTTCATTCAATTGCCCTACTCTCATTCACTGGCCATAATAATGAAGCCATTGTCCTTTTTTCTCCATTATCTTATCCATGCAGTAGGCCTACTGATGCTGTAATCAGTTTGTAGTTCGCGTACTGGGTTTGCGCCTGTATGGACATATACGTATGGAAGTTCCCATTGTTTTCATTGTCATAATCTGCATTGTTTTCATTGTTTTAACCTCGGTTATCCTCCTAGCCGACACCATTAAAATCGGGAAGAACTGGTAAGCTGTCAACGGAGGGCCCCTTAAAACTGGACCTTTAATGCGCCACTGACGTATGGTGGTGAAAAGTGGCAGTCGAACAGTGGAGTAAGCTGAAACGAACCGGGGAATTTTCAAAATTTGACCCGGAAACTCGGCCTCCTGCCTGCCCCCCCCCCCCCGAGGAGTGACCCAGATACACGGCCACTGAAAATGGTCCCACCCCATATGGTGTTATTATCTTTTGCGAAAGGCAAACTTTCTCTTACTATTCTACACGAGAAGGGTGGGGTGTCGGGGGTGAAGAACGGTACCACTGAAGATAGGCCCGAATCGGTCCTCTCTCCAACTTTTTTTTTTTTTAAATCGCTGAAGAGGTAATATTGTAGAATTGCTGGGTTCCATACCCACGAGGGTACCTGTTGCAATATTATAGCAATACCAATGCCTAAAGGGCCCAAGGGAACTCCCCCTTCTCCATCCAAACTGATTGAGTTATTGAATACAATTAAGTAACCTTGACCTCTATGGGCCCAGGCATTGCCACTTGAATGCACTCCTATTGAGTAGCTGAAGATTGTAAACGCTGTAACTAACAAAAATAGTTGGACCACCGTTTCAAGCAAGTCTCTGCCTCCCCCCCCCCCTCCCCCTATATAAGTCCTCGAAGGTCCTGCTTATATGGTGTTATTCCGCTGAAAGGTTATAGTGATAATCTTTCACATGGTGTTTGAACTATGTTACACATCGAGATTCACCTACACTTGTCCCTGATGACAGCAACTACTTCTTCTGGCTCTTAAATTTGGACTATCCCCGGTTTTTCGATCACTGCTGCGTAAGTTTTTATTCCGTGCACCTGAGCCACTGAAAGAAGCCTCCCTGAATGGCCCGTGGCCTGAATTTACTGGGATCATTTTGAATTATTTATCTGCTATATTGGAAAAGATCCCTAAAACTTTACTTATAAATGAGTTTTTAAAAAAATATTCGGGCACCTCACAACTCGATAAAATACCTAAAGGTTGAAATTTTCAATGATGGTTAGCTAATTGTGTAGATTAGCGCGCAACTGCCGGCTTGAGTAACGACAGTAGCACCACATTCACGTACGAAAACTCCGTAGATCCAAAAATTTAAATACAGGTACAACATTATTTCAATTTTGCTAATTTGGGCTCGAAGTTCCACTAATTCAGCTTTTTTTAAAAAGAAAAAACTATCAGTAAATGATCTCTGGCAGGCGTGAAGATTAGCCTTAATCCAGGACAAGAAGAACTGTTCGATTGCGTAATAATTCAACGTCGTATCAGGCAGACAAATCATAACCTTCGTGGTATTCGAATAAAAATGCATTTCAGTGTGTTGGCTAGTGGATAGCTTATATGACATGCGGACTCTGGCTTAAGGGGTCACCTACAGTCCACGTGATCAGTATCTGCGTTACTTGACTACTTAAGAGTATAAAATTGAATAAATTGTACAAGGGTTACCTGAATGCTACGATAGGTTTGAATGAAATACTCTGCATAACGAGGAATGTATCTTTCAGGAATAAAACCCTACACCCTGGCCTTGACTACTTAAGTTAAAGCCTTCACAATTGTAGCATTGAAACCAGTATCCCATGAACTGTGGCTCTCAAAACAACCTTAACAACAAACGTGGTATCACTTGACATTTGGTTAAATAGAAAAGGCGGATTTTATATACCGAATCTCTCGTGGCTATAAATTAAATTATAACATTAGGTAGCATTTATAAACAACTGCTCACGGAAAACCTGACATGTACCATAACAATCAATTCTCATTAACTTTTATTTATTGGAATCCTTGCATTGCACGCGGAGTGTAATATGTGGTGCGTGGACGTGGTGTAGGCTATGTAAGCACTCCTTGTAGCATGATATCTAAAGAATGCAAACATCCATTGAGTTCGCATTAAAACATGTAGTTACAGTCATCACCTTGAGGTCAACAGAGGTCACAGTCCATAAATCAAGATGGAACAGAACGATATAGAGAGCTCGAACTTGGCATGAATGGTTGCTATGTCGAGTAAATGATTATTTGGGGGTCAGTTCTCTGAGGTCACCAAGGTGAAATTCTTGAAAAACTTGCAGGTACGATACCTGTGAAACGACCGATTTAGAGATTTTAATACATTGCTCGAGGGATAATAATTTGGAGAAGATCCCTACTGGCTTTGTGTCGGTTACAAGGTCACAGAGGTCAAAGTCTGAAAAGCTTGTAGCGTCATAAATGTGCACTGAAGCGACGTAGAGAGGCACACTCGTCTACGCGTTACATGTGGACAACTCCTCATCGGTTTAGGGTCAGGTCCAAGGTCACTGAATGTCGAAAGAGATCGAAGTATTAAACACATGTGAGAATGATAATTGTGCCACGAACGTGAAGAAAGCCATACCAGCCGGGAGTTGCGAAGTAGAGTAGATTATCCCTTGTGGGGTTTCCTGGGTCAGTCCAAGTTCAGAAGGGGGCAACAGAAGCCGAATTTTGTGAGCAATGGTCATGTGGCGACGTAAATGAGGTAGAGGCTCATACTTGGCACGATAGGTTGCCTAAAGGAGTAGAGATGACCTCTATGTCCCAGGCACCGAAGGTCACAGTTCCATCACATGGCATGTACTAAATGAGAAACCATGGGCTTTGGATTCCTTGCCTAAAGGATGGATTAAGAACCAGCCCCGCCCTTCATGAATATGAACAGTATCAAAGTACAGAACGTCAGTAGTGTTTGCATCCTCCACTTTGTCGTCGATTTTAATGAAATCGGACCTACGGTTTTTGAGATATTTCACGTTGCAGATTCATCTTCTAAGCCCAGGCCCCGCTCAC
The DNA here is from genome assembly GCA_026419785.1 of Sclerodactyla briareus. Taxonomy (NCBI): domain Eukaryota; kingdom Metazoa; phylum Echinodermata; class Holothuroidea; order Dendrochirotida; family Sclerodactylidae; genus Sclerodactyla; species Sclerodactyla briareus. Next base: position 65,897 of record JAODTK010002321.1, on the reverse strand, counting down.
TCATGAGTATTATTTAGATCGGTACCAAAAACAATAGGAACCATTACTACTATGGCATACCTCTGCTTTCCGCCTCTCGCCACCACAATATGCGTATCCCAAGAAATTCCTTGCGCGTTTGCTCAAGGCCCGCTTACACTCATTAATATTATCCGATCAGCACCTAAACCATAGGACGCAACCTACTCCTATGACCCCTAAACCTCACCTAGGGAAAATACTTGATTCCTTTCATTCACTCATCGTTTTCATAAGAATTTTTCGGCACACCTCACCTGATGTCCACCAACTTCATAAAAAAAACCGACCTACTTTGTCAAGGTAAATGACATTTACGATTTTGCTTCTAGCCCCCGCCCACTTATGAATATTAATTAGATAAGGCGACAAAAAACGTTTAGGGACCATTTAAATTCACCTCCAACCACCATGGGCGGTCCACCATCAAAGTTGGAGCAAAACTTTCATCGTTGTACTTAACTAACATGTTCACCAGGATTTTTCGGCGAAACTACTCTGAGCCCCGCCCTTATGAACTTATGAGGGATAATAACAGTACAATAAACCAAGGTAATTTGTTGGCACTCCTCACTGATGTATCATGTTACACCGAAACAAATATGGACGAGATAGAACTACGGTAATCGAGAATCCGCATTTTATGATTTTGCTTACATACCCTGCAACTATAGAATAATATTTAGATCAGCGTTAGGAACATTAGCGACCTCTACTCACTAAATGGGCATCCATCCCCAGTATGGAAGCAATATCTCTCTCAGTCTTCACTCATCTTGTCCAACGAGAAATTCTGAGATTGTGCTCCAGTCACGCCACACTGAGTATTGAAGGTGGTCATGGATGGTATCTAATACGCACGTACCGATAACGTTGAACTTAGTTGACCCCTGAAGCCGGACTATAGTCATCAGGGGGAACCACTAATCAGACACACGAAATGCTAATATTACTTGAATACCACGAAGGTATTGATTTCCTTTTCCTCTGGCCACTACGAACGATAAAAATATTGCGCAATCTAGCAATTCTTCTTTTCGGGAATGAAGAGACACACTCCTTGTACGCCTAAAAAAAAATCAATTCACAGATATGTTCTAGAGCTATTAGTGAATCGAGCCCAAATATTAACTGAACTGAAATGATTTTAGGTCATTTTTTTCCGAACGTAATGTGGTGCCTGTCTCACGCGAGCCAGCAGCTGCGCTGCTAATTCTGTACAGTATAGCGCACCATTCTTGAAAAATCAAACGTTTCTGTATTTTATAGGTTGTTAGGTGCTGAAGATTTATCGAACAATTATGAGAGAACTTCAAGGGATCTTCTCCTAATACTATCAGATCAATCATCGAAATAATCAAGTGAATTTGGGTCATATTGGAATATCTCCCATTCAGTTGCTCAAGTACATTAAATAACAACTTACGCAATCAGTTCATCGAAAACCTGGGATAACCAAATTTCGTCGGCAAACATTGATCCATGGCAGCCTTTAATTAGATTGGCACACAGAACAATAGGAACCGTCTATTCAATATGGCGCATCTACCGCAAGTATGAAATCAATCGTACCCGCGTCTTCCATTTATCGTGTTCACAGAAAACGTCAGAACTGACAACAGCACACACACACACACACACACACACACACATGCGTAACTACGTATATTTCTTCCTCCTTCGGCAAAGACTGAACAAGAAACTCAGCGTCTGGCCTGAGGCGACTGTTGTATCGGATGTGGTGAGATTTAAACTCAATAGACCGATTCGGCTTCTCGGGTGTAGCCATGGACACGGACTTTGCCTCATATTATTATTGCCCAACCCAGGAGATGATAGGGACCGTGGGGAGAAATCTGAGACATACACCAAAAACCTACAGCAATTCACTCTGTGGGGATTGTCAGAGAACATGCGGTGAATGGAATATAGTCACTATCTGAAAAAAAACATTTTGTGTATGTCCATTACATGATGACACTATGGATTATTATGATTATGATTATATTATGATATGATGATGATTGGTGAGGATGATGTGATGATGATGATGAGATATTCTTAGTATTATTATTATTATTATTAGTATTATTATTATTATTATTATTATTATTATTATTATTATTTTTTTTTATTATTATTATTAATAATAATAATAATAATACTATAATACAATAATAATACTAATAATAATATCGCATGGCACCGATGTCCCTAAACAAGTTCGACGAAAACCGGACTTCAGCCGTTGTGGGATATCGGTATGAAATAACCAGGACCAACATGACAACACCACTGTGGTTATTGGCACACACCTCATTAATGTCGTCCAAATGAGTATGGTGAAAATCAGACCTACAGTTGTCAATAATTTGACATTTGATGTTGCGTCCAGGTCTCGCCCCACGCGAATGTTGGATTGGGCACGAAAACAAATATGACCAATCTCATCAGTATGACATCCACCACGCAAGTATGGGAGCATATCACGTTTCGTCTCCCTTGTTTACAAGACATTTTTAAGAGAAACTACTTGAAGCAAGTCCAGCTGCCTCTTATGAATATTATTGAGGATCAACATTTCAATACGCAATTCCAGTTTGACGGAAATTACGGTTGTCGAGATATTGGTATTTTATGATCTTGGTTTAAGCCCCGCCCACTAGAATATTAAGTATATAGGCATCAAATCAACAGGGACCATCACTCCATTATGGGGCATCCCACCCACAATGTAGAGAGTATTACCTCTTGCTGTATTCCACTTATGAGTTCACCAAAAACAATGAATTGCAACTGACTTTAAGCCCCATCCCTTATAATGGGAATGAGGACCAACAATACAATACCATAGTATTAGTATTAGTTGGCCACTTCAACGTGTCACCTAAAACAATGTGACACAAATCGGACCTATGGTCAAGATATTGCATTCTAATATTTTGCTTCTAAGGCCCTGTCCACCTTGGACTATTTAGTATAATGGCATCAGAAAACTTTTTTTTAGCAAAAAACTTCGATTTGATTGATTTATATGGGTTCAGGAAGTCAATCAAGGATCGTCAAGGAACCCAAAGCCGTTTTGGTCGATGGATACGGAGCAACGGCGATAACTTGCCTTCTCTTCTCGACTAGTGCTCAGAAGATATCGAGGCAGGGGTGTAACCAATAACCAACATGCACCCGGGGCCGACACATTCTACAGGTTGCGTCCCCACAGAAAGACGATCAGTTGGAAATCCAGGACCCGACCGTGGACTTTCTAGGAACCTGGTGGAGGAGCGGGAAGTTCAAGTTCAACGTGACTGCTCACGCCCAAACAGACTTAGATTTATGCAAATATCCCCTGTTGGATTTCGAACCCGGATAGTTGCTTGATCAGTGTCACTGATACCACTCTTACCATTCTTCCGCCCAATTGAGGCCCTTATCAATATAATAGGACCAACGACAGATGTTCCTAAGTCTCCTCTACTGATGCCACTGAAAACCGTTTGACGGAATGGCTCACACGAATCGGGGATCTGCATTTATGATCGCCTCTAGCGCAACCCACTCATTAATATTGTGAGATAAAAAACCCAAAAACAAAAACATTATTAGGCATAAGCGACACACTATGGGTGGTTGATTGAGTGTATGAGACAAATTGAACCTTGCGTCTTTCATTTCAATACGCTCGAAATAAATCGTTGAGTTTTGCTAAGGACCCCTGTCCACTCCACATGATTATTAAGGCGACCAAAACTAAGGCAACAACAGTCTAGTGACTATGGGTAATCTACCACCTGAATATGAATGCGACCAATCGGCCGCCTAGCGTCTTCCACTTATCGTGTTGTCATAAGGCCAAATCAAGTGAGATTACATTGAGGCCCCGCCACTATGATTGAGACCGCATCAGGGTGATCCTACACACCAAACCTGAAACCTTCACCACTTCACACTAAAACAAGTTTGAGAAAATCGTATATACGTCGTCGAGATAATTACATTTTTAAAAAAATCCCCTAAGCCCCGCCCACCCAAAATGAATGAGATCGACAACCAAAAACAACGGAGCCTTCCAATCTCATGGATCATTACCAACCAAGTTGAGATCAAGCAGACCGTGCGTACTCACTTATCGTGGTTTGTTTTCCAACCAGCCCAAATGAGTGAAATTATGTTTAGGGCCCACCCTCATGAATATCAATCAGCTACATCGAGGTGATACCTACAATAAATCTGGCTCCTCGCCAATCACACTAAAAACGTTTGAGCAAATCGGAAATGTGGTTGTTGAAGATATAGCATTTAACTTGTCAGAATTTCCAAGCTCTGCCCTCATGAATAATAATGGTCGGCACCGGCAAAACGATAGGGACCTCCTATCGCATAAACCCAGTATGGATCAATCGGACCTTGCGTATTCTTCTACTTCTCGGTTTACAAGAAAGCATATCACACACAGGACTGCATAGATTCCTTTGGCCTCCGATTGGGAATATTGAACCTTTCAGAGCCACAATGACACTTCGTGCCTCCACTCCGTAGTTCCGCAACACCAGCACTCCGTAGGAGCAAGCAACCGGGCCCGGAGGTACATAGATTGTTCTATTTATTAGAGTACCAGGGCAGATAACTCCCATGAAAGGGCAATGCAGTGTTGGTTTAATGACCTGGCAATAAACAATGTTAGTGGTCCACCATTATGCATTTAGCTACAGATATGTGAACTTCTGGCATGATTGCAAAAATTAGTTTTTTTTTGTGTTTATTGTTCTCGAGAACCACCCAAAATTGCCCCCCTTTTTAACCAAAATTATGACATTTATTCCCAGCATTTTGAAAATGTACCTATTAATATATTTTCAGACTCAAGCCCCTATTCTCCAAAAGCAGTGAATAACCTCGCTAATCATGCCATAAAATATGTTATTAATGTAGATTTACCACGTTTTAGTAGAGGCGCTCAACAGTGAGAGGTTCACGTGTAAAGTTTTGGTGTTTTTGTCCCGTTTACACGGAGTAGAATGGAGTTAGAAGTTCGCTTGCATTTGAAAAAATGGCTTGAATCTGAAATGGCCCTAGAGGCCCTGACCTCAAATTCCTGCAAAACGCCATAGTTGGCACTATGGTCATGGTACAGTAACCACAATAATGATTCATCTCTATCTATTCCAATTCTGTAGTAGTACAGTAGAGGGCAGCTGATTGACCGTATATACCATTGGTCACCGATGATACTGACCATGACAACTTTCATTGATCATCCCATCTCTTCTGTAGGAAAGAGAGCAGCTTCGTGACCATTTGAACAAAATGACCCCAGTGACCCCTAGATGACCTGTGAATCGAATCCTGAATACACCCCATAAGACACTGTCAATGATTATACTGACCAACTTTTGGTCGTCTGATCTGCCCATAGGAGAAGTAGCCGCTTGACCATTGAAACGAATATGGCCAATATGACCCCTAGATGACCTTTGACTCAAATTCTTGAACACCCTGTATGTATCATGGACATGATAATATTGACCAACTATCATAGGTCATCCAATTACAATCTCTGGAAGGAGAAGCGTTTTGTTTGTTTGCCCCCCAAAATTAGCTTTTTGCCAAAATGACCCCTAGAGACCCTTTCGACCTCGAATTCCTGACCACCCGTATGTATCATAGTCACCGATATACTGACCAAGTTTCATGTACATCCGATTTGAACTGGAACGACGGCCTCTGATCCCAAATTTCTTTCTGAACACACCCCGTATGAACCATTAGTCACCCAACCAATGATAATACTGACCAACTATTACGATCATCCAATTCAATTTGTGGAAGAAGAAAGCTTTTGTTTGTTTAATAAAAAATTAATTTACCACAAAAAAATCACCTTTCGGCAAAATGCTGACCCCTAATGACCTTTGAAGACCCTCAAAATTCTGAACACCCCGTATGAAACATTGGTCCCCGAGAATACTGACCAAGTTCCATTAACATCCGTGTTGAACTGTAGGAGAAGATTTTGGCAGTTTTTTTTTTCGCAAGAAATGGTCGAAATTGACCTGCCTAGATGACCGTTGACCTTCGAATGCCTGGTACGGCCGATGCCCCTTTCCCTCAATGATAATTTTGACCAAGTTTCATCATGATCCGTCAAACACTGTGCAAGGAGTCATTGTTGACAGATAGATAGATAGATAGATAGATACGATAATAGATCGATAGATAGATAGATAGATAGAGAGATGATAGATAGATTAGATAATCGATAGATAGATAGAAGACATGCAGGAATCACGTAGCCCTATTATTCCTAATAATCAGTCTGCAAAAAACCAAAAATCAGAGGAAATTCCACAAGCAAACTCCTCAAAATTATGGGTCATCTTGCCATTTCCCCTCTCCCCTCCTTCCTTTTCCAAACTGATGAAATATGCCAGAGAGCCTGTACAACTCAATGACTGAATAGGCTAGCAATGAGGAACTTTAAATTCCAGGGGCGGGCGATCATGTGTTAAATATTGGAGGGGGGGGGGGGGGGCACATGTGGTTTCACCTATCTAAAGGGTGCGTCACCAGAAGTTGGCGCGTACAAGATAATTTTTCGTTTCACAGATTCTCCAGATTGCAGGGAACTGCACTTCCCGGGCCTTATGGCAGTTAGCAACATCACTGCAATTGGCAATAATTCCAAAATTTTATGTCAGAAACGTTTCGTGATAGAACTGAGTATCGATGTTTAATCCCTTAACATTGGGGGCCCCATCGGTTGTCGCGTAGCGGTGGAAGAAAAAAATGTTTACAGAACCACAGATTGCCCGAAACGGCACTCCCCGAGCCGTATGGGCAGTGAGCAACAATCCCTAAAATTGGCAATAAATTTATCTTAACAATTATCCATGCGGCTTCATTCTTTACCCAATAACCATATATATAGGCCCTTCCCCTGTTATTTTAAGGTCTTTTTCCGCTGCCTCATAAGGACCCTTTCCAATTGGGTTGGAGGTTAATTGCCCGCATTTTGAAAAGTTGCCACCAACACTGTCCGTGGAGAATGTGTGCATTTCTCGGACATTTGATTTTAAAAACAAGGGCATGCGATCGCCCCAGGTCTCGCTTGGTTGGCGCGATCATGGTTTATCCATGCGTCACCATGCGAACATTACAACAAGGCATTCCCTTATTCCTTTCGTTCTCCGTTTGAATTACTCCGAAACGCCCAACTTGGCATTAGATTCCATGGTGTAGTGTCCTTCCCGTTTTCGTATTAGCATTTAACAAGAAACGCTTACCAATTCCAGTGACCAATTTTCAAATTTTATAAGGACTGATTATGACCATGTCTACCAAAGGAGTATGTGTTTTTTGTTTGGACATATGATTGAAATTTTTGCCTATACATTCCATGTGAATATCAGCAAACTTGTCTACATTTGGTGCGTGAATGAATCAAATAAACACACTGAATAAACCCCCAGTTACTCAGATCAATGTTAAAATATTGGGGAACTAAAGGTAGACCAATCTAACAAATTTGGAAATAAATAGGCAAATAGAACACCTCTGAATGACCTCCATCTTTGAAAATGTTGTAAGGTAAGGATAAGTCATCCCTACAAAGTTTCATGAGAATCTGGCATACTTAAAATTATCATAAACTAAGCAGATTAGATACATTGAGTGACCTCCAGCGACCCTGGATCATGATAAGATAGTTCGGAACCAAAGGAAACCATACCCACCAGGTTTCACAGAAAACCTAACCAACTCAAAGATTTTGCATAAATTAATGCAAATTAGCACAGTGAATGACCTCCTTGACACCGGAACTTGTTAAAAAGTTCGGGACGGAAGTAGAACCATGTTTTGGATGAAATTTTCACATAAAATTATGGCAAATAGACCTACTTAATTAGCGAACATTTTAACCGCTGCAAAATCTACTAAGTTCATCTCCTATATCCGCAACTATGTGCCCAAACCAGGCACCATATCACCGATCGTTCTTCTGTAATCTTGCTAGCGCGCCTAAACAATAAATGACACATAAAATAGGCTAATTACCCACTTCCCCCAAATCTAGTCAGATCGGGCTCAACCCCGCCCGATAACACTTACAAAATTTACTCGAAATCGGCTTTACCGTTTCCGGAGAATCCTGCTAACGGAGGATTGGACACACATACATACACGACGAAGTGATTGCTAAGTCCTTCTTCCTGACCTTTGTTCAGGGCTAGACACAAATAGAGCCAGGCAGCAGAAAATTTGGACTTTTTTTCAGATTGTTTTCCCATCAAATTTTTGGTCCAATTTTGTTGTCCCCCCATGTCTCACGAATTGGTTGTGCACCACCTCAGTCATAAAATTTAAGCACTCTGATTCGAAACATTTTGTTAATTATTTCCTTCCCCCCCCCCCCCCCCCCTCCACAATAAATATTGGGGGGGGGGAATAATCGTGATCGCGGCCCATGTACAATTCCTACAGTTCTATATACTCTTACTCTTTGAATTGACAAAAATGAAGAATTTTTCAAGGACTCATCTCTGGATTCATGCTGAAGTCCAGAGTCCTGACTTGAGTGTTACAAACAAGCACTGCATGGGACAAGCTGTTCCGTGAGGTTGTGTACTAGGTGAGTAATTAAGGCGAGGAGCCATAAAAATCGCGACCCCCTCTCATTGACTGTCCTGTTAGTTCTGAACAATGACTTGGGGCAAAGCGGTTTAAATCTAGGATTTTAAAAAATACCGGAGAGCCAAAATGCCTTTCTGATTCCTTGACTCTTTCTGCTACTCTATAGCCATCACAGGACAACTGGAAGACGTACACAGTTCATTATGGGCAACATACATCTGACATATTTCCCATTTCTTCCTTCTCTCTCCCAACCAACCAATAGGGTTCCGTACTCTGTGATAAGAAAGCTACACACTAAATTTCAAGGTTTTCATTTCAGGCTTGCCTCTGTGGGTCTCTAAGCGTGACCCCACCCCAACACAATAGGGTCGTGTCCTCATCGTGGGGAACACACCTAGCAAGTAATGAGCTTCACAGCCTCCTGGTGGGGTCCGAGTTTTTTAGTTTTACACAAGCTAAAACTGGCCATAATATCAACTTTTTCACAATTTTCTATTGTTGGACCAACTTTTGACAAACACACTTACCCAATACCTATACCACTAAATGTTCCCTGTACTCCTCATAAGAAAGTTTTACACCCAATTTCAACCTGGATCAGACCACCATTCTGAACTTAACTTGTTTACAAGTTTTCATACTTTGATCTCGGTGCCTCAGACCTGATCCCCAAAACCGATAGGGTTCATCTAACTCATCATGGGAGGGACCCACAAATACCAAGTATGAGCTTCCATGTCTCCAGGTGGGGTCATCTTTTATCGTGTTTACAACCAAAATTCGCCCAACTAAATAATCGACTTTTCAATTTTCGACCACAATTCACACCGACCTATACCAGAAACAATAGGGTTCATACTTCCCATACGAAAGAGCTACACACCAAATTTCAAGATGATCCATATCCAACCATTCTATACTTAACGCGTTTACAGTTTTCAGACTTGACTTCTGTGACCTCAGACCTGGATCCCAAAAAAGTTCATGTACTCATCATGGGGAACACACATACCAAGTATGATCTTCATTCCATTCCAGTGGGGTCCAGTTATCGGGCGTCACACACACACACTATTATGACTGGAGATGGGAGGGGGCTTATAAGAGTAGTTCCTTTGGGAAACCATATAACAGCCTGCCGGAGGACAATAAGTTTTGGTGATTGTCAGATGGGTTGAAATCTTGTCGAGATTCCATTATTGTCAGCACAAACCCAGACGATGATTGTGTACTGAAATTCTGACCGCGCACCGATAAGCCCAGAATATACTCTCTGGGATTGTTGAAGTGCTTGACCGATCGTAGCAATATCTTCAATGCAGCTATATAAATGATATTCATTCTACTACAATCCTCGATGGAGGACTTTTGGAACAATGAAGACACCTGACCTTTCCAGACAAAGTGCCTCCTGCCCCCACTGCTAAACAGACTGTCATGTAGTCACTAATAGCACTGTCCAGTCATGAAAAGATCTCAGAGGCTCTAAATGACGCCAAACTTGGAGCCTCCTAGAAGGCAAAATGTTATATGTCGAAGAGCCCATTCTCGTTCGATTTGTTTCACCACTCTTGGTCTCCTGAATGCAAATCTTCTAGAAATTCAAATACATAGAGTGAGATTCATGACCACTTCCTAATAGCCGGGACATCTCCCTCCTTTTCATAGACAGTAGGACTACGTGCAATAAACCCAGAACCGTACATAATCAACAAGGCGTTTATATCCTTACCCTTTGGCCCCGCATAATACTGAAGTAATCCATAATGGCCTACCAATCCAGTAATATAACCAAGTAAACAATGAATGAAACAAACCCCTTTTAGTCTAGACAAGCGAATAGTAAATGAGCACATAATTTCATATCCGTTTTTCCGGGGGCCGCCGTGATGCCCTCAGGAGTGACTGAAATCCAAACACAAAAAGGATGACCTGGCGTGTAGCTTGTGTATTCTTCTTTATTGCATAGCAAGAAAAGATTCACAACATTCGATACAAAAAATTTTTCACACCCCAAACATCTGGAGTTCGGTGAATCCATGCGGCATGATAAATGGACACAATAACATATGCGTTACAACACACATATGTGAAACGGAAATAATTAGTTGATCAGTAACACTTACAATACACATATAGGCACACCACAAGCTGTAGGAAATTAATTTTAATATGCTTTGCAGCAGAGCTATCAGATCCCCCCTCCCCACCTCCACATTCGGTGTAAACCTGCTCTAGACTGAAAATGATTTCCATTGCCTGTCCTGAAGCAATACAATAACATTATATTATCATATGATGCTCAATATTTTTTTGGAAGGCGAACACAGACCAATATGAACCTTCAATCTGCCTCCCAACAAAGTTTCACCATTGAAGATGAGCCTTCCAACCAATCCACCACTGAGAAAAGCCCCCCAATGAATTCACCATTGAGATGGCCTTCCAACAAAGTCCACAACCAATAAAATAGCCTCTTCTCAACAAAGTTCACCATGAACAGCCTCCCAACAAAGTTCACCGTTGAGACGGCATAACAACAAAGTTCACGTGAGACAGCCTCCTAACAAAGTTCACCATTGAGAGGCCTTCCACCAAAGGTCACCATAAATCAAAACTAAACAAGTTTTCATGAGGTTTCACGTCATTCACCATAAGGGTATGAAAAATCTCCAAGTGGAAACAATTAGGCAGGTATAACTTGTGTGTATAACTGTGGAATGGTTTGTGAACCAAACGAGACAGAAGCTTTATTAGCTTGCACCATAGGATCCATGGACCTGGGGCCTCGGTGGATCCCACATACAGGGATAGGGGTTGCTCTGTCGCCACATACAGGCCTAGTGAAATTATAAATGCGTGGGTAGCAATTAGACGTGAGAAGGCATAGCGAACCCACCTGCACCACTACGCACTGATATAGGAAGTTCAAACCAGGGTTCCTGCAGTATTAGGGCAATCAATTTCCATGACTTTTCCCATAACTTTCTCAGGACCAATAGGATTTCTATGACCTTCTCTTGGACATCTGCCATAGAAATTTTCAACTGATCACAAAAAAAAGGCCAAAGCAACCACATCACTTCATGAACCTTTTCCATGACTTTGACTCTTTTTAATGAATGCTAACGGAATTGTAATTTGCCACTAGTCATTTTTTCCCACGTTCCTCCTATTCCATTACCCGTTTGAGCCTTCCATTTCCGGATTTATCTTTTGTCATCTTTTTTTTTGGGGGGGACTGACCCCAGCCCCCCACCCACTGTAAGGGAACTAATCATCATGGACTCTGCTTCTTCAGTTAGGGAACGAAGGAAAAGTCGGTTCTTCGTCATCAGTGTTGCTTTTATAATAGTACCGGAACAAGTAATTGGCCACACACAGGCACAACAGGTAACTTACCCAATCGGTATACCCCATGAAAGCCTTGAAGATCTGTAGACCTGAATTTGCTATCACAAGCCTGTGGGAAATTGAAATATGTATGCATTTGAATCAAACTCATGGAACTCTCCACAGAACATTTCTTTCAATCTTACATGAATATTTAAAACTCGGGAAGGAATGTCCAAACCTCTGCCAACAATGTTACCCCCTCGTATCACCCCAAGAACATACCCACCCAAAATGTAGGTCTACCTTAGGTGAATACAACGAGTAGCAATCCCAGGTACGCCCAACGCCCAACCATTTGTACCATCTGTTCGCTTGTAACATGATTGTTCGTGCACTTTGCAGGCACGGAGAGCATCAGTGTGCAATTATGTCTACCGGGTTCTTTATGCGGGGAAGCCCAAGGCGTCCCACGAGCGAACCTTCGCAAAAAAACGCAGAGTCACTCGGGCAAACCCAATTAATTTTTATCGTCACCGCTCCTGCACCCTGGGCAGATTACAGGATGGCGATCCCGGTAGTGTCGGGAGCAGGAGAGCACGGCCAATGTTTCCTGCAGCGATGTGAATTATCATAGGCCTTTTAGTGAAAAGGATGTGTACGCAATTTCAAATATCAACAAGGGTGCCAATGCTTCAGTTAATAAGATAATGTTGAATAATGCAGAAATTGCGTTAGCAGTGTCTTTTCACATGCAAGTCTATGGAAGTTCTCACTTTCAACAACTTCTTATAATTTATGATAGGAAATCATGGCAGTTCCACCTCAGACTGATTTAACCAGGAACGTAGGCAAGAGCCTCACGGGCTTCTACCAGGGTTGCTCTTTTTAATGGATGTAGCATTTTGAATTGTCTGGGATTTAATATAAGTTCTCAGGAAGTTGAGGCCCGACCCAGCCCTTTTGCCTCAATTAAACGAGAAGGGCCACAATTCACGCATTTGAGGTGAAATTAACATTGGCAACACATTAAACCTATTTGTACAGTACTTTTACATGAATGATATCACAGTTGATGTAGTTTAACAAATAATGCAGAACATAACATACAGACTGCATGTGTGTATGCAGACATTGTAAATGCGAGGAGTGGAATTGTAGGCATGTTCTCTTAGTACAAGTACACATAGATTAAAACGCCTCAAACTGCAGATTAAATAGCATCGTGTTCTCGGTTCCTGGGGTTGTGATCATGGTGTATCATGAGGTGTACTACTCGCAAGTTTGCGATCGGGACTGGAGAAAGAGCTTGCATGGAAAATCAATGAACAAGCTGCGTTGTACAGTCAAGCATTGTCATAGCAGCCCCCCTCCTGCAAGAAGGGAGTGGTGGAAATATGCAGTGGAATAGGCACGGATGGGGTGTGGGGGGGTCAGAACCCCTCATGACTCATGTGACTAATAAGTTTTTACACAAAAAACACATTTTTGGACAGTTCAGAGGACGTGTTACCCTGTTGTTATCAAAGCAGAACAGCATGTGTCTAGGGGCCCATAAAATTTTATTCATTGCGCCGACGATAGGGAGGGGCAGCTATGAAATGAGGGTGACTTCTCACCTCCAAGCCAAATCCGCAGTATGCCAAATTGCATAGATGCCACAGAACATTTGGAGCATCCAATGCTGTCTTTAACTGGGAAGAGAACGGGTGCAAGAGCCTGCTGTTACCAACGGGACAGGGCTACCAAGCCACGAAGAGAAAATAGGTTTCCGAAAGACACCAGCACCGAGGCCTGCTAACAATGATACAAGAAGAAACGGAGAACAGCTAGATGTCTTTGCATAAAACTATTGGAAGACCCGCCACGGGCCCCCTACTACAGTACAGAGCTGGTCAATAGACCTGATGCTAACAAAACTTTTGTCTCAAGTTGAGACAAGAAAGTTTTGTATGAATCAGTTGTTGATTCCACAGTTGTTGTTCTTTATGAATCTGAGCCATGATGACTTCTTAAGTGAAAATTGGATGAAAATAAAAGACTGAATTACATTAATCTATTGAGATGGAAATCTCAACTAACATTTTGTGGGGTTGTAATGTTGATTATTGCATAACTTCGAACAGCGTTTTCGTTGCCCCATTCCCACAATGTTGCTTAATTGGCTACTTGGAAAAGATATTTCAATCAGATTGAAGAACCACATGACCGAGCAGACAAAATATTTATTGAGAGCAGTGGATCACTGATACAATGATCAGCACTGTTCCAATTGCAATAAATCAATTGTGATTGTCATCCCATTTTGTATCAGACATACAAGTTCTGAGTTGGCTTTTTCAATCGAGAAGATATTTGGCAAGGGGGGGATGTTGAATAGTGGTTTTCTGACACCAGTTGTGCTTCAATAAATCATCATGGCAATAAAGGGCAATGTATAATGTCAGCCAAAAAACGACAACAAACACACCATATTACAAAAATTGATGTTTCTTCTCTCCCTAGGGGTTCGTATATTACACCTCGGTTCCATACATCACCACAATAATCGTAATCGCGGATTTCAAGAACTATAGTTCTAGTAGCGATATCTCCTATGATATCGAATTGTGTCAAATGATTTTTCTCTGTGCAGCACTCAAATGTCACCGTCTATTTTCCACATTTGCTGTCAGACCATGAGGCCACTTTGAGATTCTGAAACCAGCAAAAGTTCTAGTTTATGAAATCGCCTTCACCAATGCCTGGTGCTTGCTAGGTCCAATCATACAAGTATCACTGTCTTGGCCCTCTCTTCGTGTCGTACTTTTGAGTTGTATCAATGTTTACGCAGAACATGAAATCTATGTGTGGTAACTGCCCCACAACACTTCATTGCCCGGGATCACCACTGTCTGGAATACCCACAAGGTCCCAAACCCGCATCTGGACCTTGGCTCTCCCATGGGATGCAAAACTGATTCATTTCATGCTGGCCATTTTTAACATAATATACTTTCTACCCAAGAAAAAAAAAAAACTTCGGTCCTCACCAAGATTTTTTTTCCAAAGGGAACAACTCGAATACGATACACTTTTGAGGTGCAATACAGTTAGCTAACAGCAAGACAAATGAAAACCAGTATAAGCCGCCCATGTCGCTGGAACTGGGAGAGTTTTTTCAGAGTCCAAAAAACCTGGCTCTTGTTCTTCCTCTTCTTAGTCCCTCACAACAGGCAAGAATTACCATCCTGATCTAACTACCGATCTAACCACACAAAGGCAGGGGGGGGGGGGGGGGGGGCTGCTGTCATACGTAGCCCAGCTGTCTCTGTTCTATTATCAGGCTCCATCAACCGGAACCATGAAGTGCAAGCACCCACTCTGAAGGAATGCACAAATACTCCCAAAATAAATCACCAATATGCACATCCAACATGGGAAGGGAGGGGGGAACAGGGTGGGCATCCAATCCTCCTTTCCTGTCGTCTGATGTTTAGCTTCTCGGACTAATTAAGCCAGGGGTACAAAATATTAAATTCAAAGCATCTACAGAACACTGACACAAATACTTATGTTAGCCTCCTTGTCCACCCCCTGGCCCTACATGGGTCTGCTGGCCACGTCCCCTACCGACCGACGGGTGGCGGTCCCGGGGCCTGGCCGGTTGTCCGTGTTCTGTGATTTAGGGTTCTTGATGGTTCGTCGACAACAGCACCAGACATGCCGCCTCGGATGCGGCGTGAGGGCGTTACTTTCTTCAACGACGGCGGGCTCCCCAACTCACCCGCGAAATTGTCCTAGACCATCCTAATCCTCGTTGTTAATGTCGACGCCGTACCACTTGCCCCTACACACGTCAACGTACGAGTAAAACTGAAGGAATTATATGTTTCGTGTCAAGGAATCTGGAACACCTTAATTAATCCATCCAGTTTAAATGACCGCGGCAAATCAGAGGCAAGTCAGTGATTCCAAGTGTAGCGAACTTTGATGAACAAAATTAGGAAACAGTGGGGATGTCGACAATCACAGAGTAATACCCTTAATATCAATTTTTCAATCATCCCCGCCCCCGTCTCTCTCTGAAAATAGGTATGGGGTGGTGCCAAGAGTCACAGCAAGTAAAACCATGTAAATAGGAGGGGATTGTATATTGCATCAACAGTCCCAGTGGTAATTATTGCACAATTTTCAAGCAGCAACTTTGGGTCAACACTACCTTGTTTCAATATTCAGTTAGACAGGTGTTGTTCAACGAATACGTCATTTATAGCGTCTTCAGCGGTCTAGTAAGATGCAGACACGAGGATCTGTTGCTGTTTTACGTCTACTTCCAACACTACGTGGTTAGCAATGGTAAATGTTTAGACAATCAACAATACTGGGACTTGATGCCTTTACTAACAGTTTGCGGAAGGAAATCTGGCCAAGGAAATAGGGCCGTACCATGAGCTGCGAGATCTTATAGGCTACCCTGTGAAATGATTTGTGCATCTATTTGTTAGTTTTTTGTTAGCCGAATAATAAAAAGTTGTATTTGTGACTTCCTACATGGTTAGAAAATTCTGAAAGCAAAAATTTTATTGTACGCTCCACTAAATATCTGAATAGTGAAAAGTCAGCAACAATAAACAATATAATTAAATTGCTCTCAAATGTCAATTTTCCCTCCCTAAATTTTAGAAATCCCCTCTCTGTGAGAAAACTTTCGTTTTGTGAAACCAAAAAATTAGTTATTCCAAACTCAGAGCGCACCTCATTGACAGAACCACGACCCCACACGGGTACCCTGTATCGGGTGCCCCTCAATGGAAGTTTTTCGCACCACAATAATTGTTACCAGTGTTACTATGGCATCCAGCATCAGTGAACATAGGCTGAAGATGGCAAGTTGCCCTACAATATCCTCATCTGGCCTCTCTGGGAAAGATGAGGTAGGGAAACTCATAGAACCACAACGAAAGGAGAGGTATAGGGAGAATACCAGTATAAAGGGAGAGCAAGAGCGGATCAACAGAATATTGGCAAAAATGCAGCAGTGAACCCAACAACAAAAGTAAACGTACCCTGAGCGTGCTTCTGCCTGAGTTTATTGAGTCTGTTTCTGCATCAAAGCCAGACATGTCACCAGAAGCTGCCGTGGGATGATCTCCAGGGGCCGTGGCGTAGGCCCAGATGAGATCTGCTGCTTGCCCGCGATGGTCCGCGAACCCATCGACCGGAGGTACTTGCTGATCTCAATTCGCTGGCACCACCACATGAAAATGAGAGGACAATGATATGTGAGCCTTTGGGTTATATCTGCCGGCGCTCATGGCGGCTCTCTGTTGTACGGCGATCGTATTGTCTCCATACTAGGAACTGAAGAACAACATGCAGGATTAGCCTACAAACACAGGTTATATCATGTGGGGATCGGAGCGAAAACTACATCAACAGGTTCGATCCCCATTACAATATGCAGTTCCTAGTGGAGAGAATTGATCGACCTCCAAAGTTAACTCCATTATGCAAGAGAAATAGGCGCTGGTCCTTAAATCCCCCATTGTGCAATAATGCAATGATGTCACCAGACGCACAGTTAATTAAGAGAATATCTCTTGTGTATTTTCGTTGTGGAAATCCTATTGTGTCATAGGTATATGGGCATGCTGGCAGTCCGACAGGCCCAGGGCCAGTGGGCACAACGATCTTCGAAAACCCCTCGACGAATATAGCAAATCCCTACCAGCACAAAACTTCGTTCCCTCCCCCCCCCCCCCCTCCTGGCCATAGTTATCAACAATAACACCAGAGAAGATGGGATACAGTGGTGTGTTTTCGAAAGAGTGGTGGACAGTTAAAAAACGGGCTGTAAAGATAGAGCTATGGGGGGATCCTCATCTATACCTGAGCGGTTTTCAGTGGTGAGGCATGCACACTCACGGACGTGAAAAGGTTATAACCACTGAATGGAATAAACTGAACATCTACACATATTTTTAGCCAGATCCAGATTTGCCTTTACAGTCCAAAACCGGGTGAAAGGCTGATCTTTAAAATAGGCGGCGGTCATGTGGTTCCTCTTTAGTCTGGAATTCAGAAAACGTAATGAATATGAAGCGAAATTTATGTTTTTTCTTACTTACATTATAAAGGCCCCCAGTCGTGTTGCTGTGCCACTAATCTGATCTCTACACGGACCAGGTAAAAAATGAAATGCATAAGGTAATCAAAGATACAATTTAAATATGAAGGGGGGGGAATAATTTTTGTACAGCAAATTATGATCATACACAAAATCATTTATCCTCAATGTAAGCCGCAAGCACCTAATTCAAACCTATTGGACACTTCATTCTGTGAGCTACTATAAAGCTTGCTTTGAAATGAAGTTTAAGGCCAATGCTAATTACTTCGTTAATATGTTGAAATATGAGTACAGCAACCTATTTAGGAAATCTTCATATAGAAAAGTTTCGCAATTTCACTTGCCCCTTCCAGAACGATTCAACAGGGGCGGTAACATTCAGAGGTCTGCCGGCCATTTCCCAACCAAAGCTCTATATAGCGAGCAGGCAACCCCACTTGTGGAGTGCTGATGACGCCAAGTTTGACGCACAGCTGACCCGCTTTAGAAGAGTCTCCGGTTCAAGCTGTCCAGGTCAAGGAGGCCAATTCACGGAGACGGAAGCAGAGGAGGCAGATAGATAATTACGACGGAACAACTGAGAAGTTTACGTCCACGTGTGGTCACCGATCCGTCCCACCGAGGCACCCTTAATCAAAGGCTGGAGAGACTGGCAAGGGGATGAACTGGAAACGATTGCCCCGGGAGTACAGCTATGATAATGAGTTACAGCCCTGATCCCCCAGAGGGCGCTGATGGCCTTCGACCGATTATTGTGACACGGAATACGTGCTGTCACAAACAGACTTGTAATTGCTCGGTGCTTTCGAATGAGTTCCTCACAAGGGGCCTCTGGGGTACGATAAGGCCCCATTAACACAGGATGCAGTTATTGAAGCATCTCTGCAGTAGTGAACTAAATTGGATTGTCCCCTCTTCATACTTTAGTTCATTCAATCGGGATAAACCACCGCATGGTTGGTTCGCAGGATTAGGGGTTAAAAGTTCTCCCCATCAGTCGCCTCTTGAAAACGGTGGAAAATAGCGTCTTTTCCACCACCCCCATTCTGTGAGCCTTTGCTTTATGGAGCCAGAATGCTTAGGTTGGATAGTTTGAATGAAATATTAACAGAACATCCCAACTTGTCCTTTAAAGAGATAGATTATATTTGAGATTATATTTGAGAAGGTTCAACCTTTTAAGGTGAGTTAGGCCTTTTCTGCAATTCAATTGGTGGCCGCCACTTCAATCTTTGAACTGTGTTTCATTTAAAGGACCACTGCGGGCTTGGATATGATTGAGGTTATATCGGGGGAAGGGAAATTTATATTTTAAAAGGTCCAACATCCCATTTCAATAATATGATGTGCTCCATGTGTTATTGGCCTCTCCAGTGTCGTCCCTATGCCCAGAGATTAGGAAGAGTCATGTTGCACCAGTCCATGACAATCACAATTGAAAGACACAGATAATTATGTTATGTATTTTCCGGTTGCTTCCATTTGTTGAATAGTTTGTTGTCTTTCTCTCATCCAATTAACCAACCCAACCCTACCAACCTACACAACAGCAATCTTCTCCGCTCATGGACTAAATTAATTTTCCAAACTTAAATTAAAGTGTAATTTTTTTAAATTTTTTAATAGAAAACAAAACATGGTTTGTGCAGTATGAACGTCATTAAAATTGGCATGATGGTATGGATTCTTTCCATCTGCACAATCACATTACAAACATCAAAAGCCACGAGACTCTCTGAGACAAAGTTGTATGTCGGTCAGGTTTAGACTGACGCTTTTCCTCAGCTATTACATAAGCATTTGGCAGCACATTGCAACTTGTCTAAATTCACACAACATTAAATTAATTTTTTATTTCGGGAGTGGGCATCCCCTGTATGGCCGATTCCCATTCGAAATGTTCAACCAAAAATTGAGTCAATGTTGTGAAAGTTGGAACACTTTTGTCATGCAGAAATATCGACAAAGATTTCGTCCAGTCACAACAGTTTTGAATATAACGTGATCTTTAATATGTGCACACATAAATAAATAAATTGGCAATCTTTAACAAATTAGACTGAGTAGATTTATTAGGGATCTCTCAGCTGCCATGAACATCATTGCCTTTGGGTTCGGTTCCCGTAGAGAATCAGCCATGGCAGAAGCCAGAGCTTTTATTCCATAACCTACAACATTGGAGGGACAATTACTACCCGGAGGCGCAAAACATTTCACAAGTAGTTTCTGCAGTCCATGAAGTTCATACTAGTGAGGCTGCATTAGGAGGGTAGCCGAATCAATCTGGTATTCAAACTCGTCATACAGGGTCGGCAGCAGAGTTGTAGTCCCGAGACCGGCACAACCGAGACCGAGACCAGAGGTGTCGAGCCTATACCAGAAGCAACCCACTCGAGATTGATACCACAAGGTCCGAGAGACCAATGAATAGTGTATAGGGCAACAATTTGAAGTTTGGCACTGTAATTTTGTAGGCCTATTTAAACCCACATGCTCTATTTTGACATGATAGACCTGGCTCGCGATACATTCGCTTTTTCTACGATCTGCAAAACATGTAAACATGTCCTTTTCCGCAATCGTTCCTACAATCGCCTAGGATCGGTCCAACCACTGCAGCTAATTCAAGGGTTGGTGCCATGTTGAGCATGCACCGCCCCCGCCCATTCCCATAAACCCCCTCCCCCAGTTCGCCAAATTTAAAGTGAAGCCCGAACAAAATACCCCCCTCATCACATTAAATAAATGTAAAAATGAGATTGTGAAACCCCCCGCCAGGATGCATTCATTCACACTACTGAATATGCACTGATACAAGTAACAATTGCCACTGCTCTGCGACTGCCATGGTGAGCCCCCCCCCCCCCCCCCCCCTCCCACCTCTTCACTTTGTCTAACCTCTTCCTTGGCCTGGAAGCATTCTTTCTCTCATCCTTCATGCAAGCATTCCGAATACTACTGCTTTCCTCAACCAAGAAATTATTGATCATCTCTCTGTCTCTGTAATCCAATTAGCTCTTAGGTCTACCCCCCAACCTCCCCCCAGGACAACCTGCTTTCTTATGTGGCCAGGTGGGGGCGCGAATCGTGCTCCATCCAATACCCCAATCCTAGAATCCAAAATCTACAATAACTTGACCCCTTTGAATGCATTACCTTTAGGATTTTGTCCTATGATTGGATGACCCATTTCATATACCATGTACGGTAACGTCAGCCTCACTTATTTCAAAATGAGAATTCAGTGTTTAGGCCAGGTTTCTACGTGTGGACTTTTCAGAATACCAGTCAGTTTATGGGGTCCATGTTTCCAACTAATCACAGCTAGCACATACACCCTGGACATGCCCCCTGGGTAGGGCCAATATACTAGTACTTTTGTAGCCGAATTGCTATAAGTTCCTACTTTCATTGATTACCTGGCATAATAATACTTCATGCAAAATAGCCAATAAAGCATCCAATTCAAGGTACTGTAAATAAGTGTACTAAGAACAATTCCTCATTCAGGACTGTGCAGTCAATTTCAGACCACTTTCGCGAACACTGTACCAAGGTCTAAAGTGCTGACCCAACTGGAAAATCGAAACAAATTCTGTTCCAGTTCATAACATTGAGAATTGATATTCTTTAGGCACTGCAGTTTACTAGCATTTTAATTACCAACAATACTGCTCCCTCCTCCCCACTAAATAAGTAATTGAAATCACTGAAGTATTCACCTCTCCTTCTCTGCTATCACCGTATCAGATTCAGTGGCCTGCTGAGAGGGTTTTTGCGTATGTGTATAGACGTAAACAGGTTCCCATGTTTATAGGCCCTGATTGGTTCTTTTTTATTCTGTCAATCTTTTTTATCATGGTCAGGGTTATATATATTAGGGTTGATAAAAATTTAGGTGAATAGTCCTACAACATTTGAAAATCGTGTAGCCACCGATATATTCAGGTTTTGAACAGGACACATAACATTATTCGAGCAATTTTGATTGGCTAATGCGCAATACTCCACTGTCAAATACAGGCTTTCTTAAAGTGAAGCAACATGAATGAACCGTTACCAGTCTTCTGACGTCCTTGCTACTGTACTGTGACTACTGTAGTGACCTGGCCACAAGTTGACGCTAGCAACAGTCCCTGGGCTGTTTCCCACTTGACCAAGTACTTAGAGGCCCACTCCACTTGCTAGCTCATAGCAAAACTCAACACATGATTGCAGGAGATTTTTTGGGTCTGAACTAGAAATTATTCCGAAGAAAAAAGATGACACCAACATTTTCGTCTGGTCTCGAAGCTAGACCGGAAGCATTTCCGAGACCAGAAGGGTTTCGAAGCCGAAACACAGGTGTCCAAGACCGAAATCGAGACCAGCAAAAAACTGGTATCGAGACCCACAACACTGGTCGGCAGGCATGGCTGAGATGCATCATCAGGTAGATCGTTACCCTGCATTAACCCTGACACCTCGTTTTTGATCGAATGTCACCATAAAAACACGGAATCGGAACATTCCCGTGAAACTACGGAGGAATCTTAACCCTGCCAAAGTTGGCCGATTACAAGTGACATTTGTGTCAATCTAGGATACGGCTCATGTATCACTGTATAAATGTTGATATCCAATGGGCCTGAATGAGGCTTGGAAGTCTCGAAGAAAATTTTCACCAATTTTTGATCACCAAACTTCACTCCATCCCTTATTAAGTCACAATATGTCTAAGGACAGGCTAGGCACCTATTGGCCAACTTCACTGTCGGGGCGTGGCCTAAACTTGAGTTAAAGGGTCGCGTGTTCGAGTGTCCACAAGCTTTAGGCTGGTTCTAGTGCGGGATGTAACTACTGTGAGGGCCTGGGAAATCTTGAGATTTTTGTTTGAATTCATCATTTTGGAATGTTGATCGATCTACAATAAACTTTTACCACTCTACTGTATCACTTGGGTGCATTTCCTGCGTGTGTTGTTATTTAGAATCCTTCAAAAAATTGACACGTTTTCTTTGGTGTCCGTGGCTACAGAGGACAGCATACAGGGGCCTGACCAGCATGCAGGGGCAAGATGTCCTACCTAGGTACAGAAACAAGAAACACGTGGGAAATGGTACGGATATCGTGGGTACACCATATGATATTCCTGTTATCCACAGAAACAGACACCATCTCAAAGGACTATCCATAGGAAAGCTACACACAAAATCTCAACTGATCTGGCCCAGATTTTTGGACCTCATGTCCCTCACAAGCTTTTTCCATCTTTGACCTCTGCTGACTTCATAGACTGCTAGTCTCACCCGTTTCGCCATCAGTTGTCGCTTAATTTTGCAGGAGAGCAAATTTTCAGTTAGCATGTTATAACAGCGATATCTAAAAGCATGTATAGTGGAATATAGTTTCCCAAGAGCACTACAATTAACGGCCAATCAGTGACTAATTCGTAATTCATTAGTACTAATTGTTGACCAGGTCTACTGAAGGAGTACAACAATGTGATTGAAAAAAAAAAAAGTGTAAAGTAATGCAGCTTTAAACTAAATGATGTTCTGAAATGAAATGTCCATCTCCTAACTATGGCCCATCACAGAGGGCTGTCCGAGCAGCAGACAGGGGCCAACTCTCATAGGGGATGGTTGGTGGTCCAGCATGTATCAGGATTTAGCCATGACTAGAAACAGCCTGGGGGTCCTTCATGCGAGGACCATGGTTGATCTACCACAATCATAACACACGCAGAGATACTGAAAACCTCAAGTGGTTGATCATGTGGACAACAGTGGGTAGCGAGACCTACAGTAAATTGGTGCTGGTGGCCTACAGAGAACCATGTCTGACTACATGTCAACCCTGGCTTTCACAATCATTCTTTTTGCCAGTAGTTTGAATGCATTTATTGCAGTTACAAAAACAGTCACTCTCAATCCAACCACCCCCCCCCCCCTCCCGATTACTTCTACAACAACAGGGGTTCACAACCTTTTTCAACTGGGGTACCACTTACATTTGTGGTGCACCGAGCATAATCACTATTACAGTGGCTAGTTCAAGATTCTGAAAAAAAGTGGGGGGCATGGCCTCAGTGATCGCCATCCGGAGGAGGTGGCCATGGAGGGGTGGTTATCCTCCCCTCGTCATTGTCTACCATAATATACAATTGGTGCAAGTTAGAATCATATGGGGCACACTGTGTACCACCCCGCGTCCACCGTAAAGTCCATTCGTACCACTGGGGTAGCGAACCACAGGGAAGGAACCCATGTCTAGAACATTTTAAACTCATGACTACTGACAATATGGAAAACATCACCTTACAGGAGAAAACTCTCACTAAACATACCAGCCACGACCGGAATCGTTCTTGATAGCAGCCTGACAATCATGATGGCATCATGTAGGGACCTTTCCGTCTCCTCGATGAACTGTTCAGCGCCCACCACGGAGGATCAGCGTGCACGTTCAGCTTGGGGCAACCCGTGAAAAAGGTGAACCTGGTGGAAGATCAAGAGTTGAACAATGTGAGGCGAAATTGTTCCTTTTCCATATGCAAAACTGAATTGGCGACTCGCCAGAATTCATATGACAAATGATGAATGTTGTTGCTGTGAACGCGATCGATTTGGGCAACTCCAGGTCAGGGAAGGGAAGAATTTCCCCGTTTTTTTTTTTTTTCTCTACATCCAAGCAGACTTTTCGTGGAGAAAAGGCTTGAACCATGTCGAAAGCTTTTGAATCCAGACAAATGTCAAAGTTGCCACATGGAGGTTCAGCAAAAAGTAGTCTTTCGCAGTCACGGAGGGGTCGTTATAGGTCGGTGATGGTAGTGAGGTGATGATATAAGGCGCAAGCACCCAACTATGACAGATAGTCACCTTCGATAAAATGGGTCAAACAGGTGGACTCACTTTGCCCTTGTCCTGATGAATGTGAGATTCTAATGTCTATATGTACTAGCTTCAACATGCATGTGAAGTGAAGCTTTTAAAAATTAGCAGGACCAGAACATGGTACCACTATAACGAGTAGGACACTCAGGAGTAATCCACTCGTAAACCAACGTGTGATGTTACCTTAACAAGGTAATGGCCTGTGCAATTTTAAAGAGAGGGGTAACTCATTTGTGTCAGGAACAAATTAGCCCATCCATCAATTTTTTTTCAAATCTGAAAATAGTGTGGAAAATCGCCTACATTATGCAAAATTTGACCTCAGTGACCTTGAAAGACCACACATTTTTTGGTATCAACTAGAGTCCCTACCCACAAAGTTTGGTTTAAATCCAAAACTACCTGGAAAATTTTGCAGCCGCCAGATTGCAGGATGCCCACTCGGTAAATGTGTACACGCGGTAATGTGTACCAAGTTTCCGCTCAATCGGATAAAGCAGCAACGAGGTATTGCGCAACGCCTGAAGTTTCCAGCAGCAGTGGAGACGGCGGCTACACCCCAGAACCATAAATCCCCGGACATTCCAGTGTCGTTGAGGAATAATGATGAAACCCAAATTAGGATGTCCATCTCCTAAACTATGGCCCATGTCACAGAGCCGCGTAGAGCAGCAGACAGGGCCAACTCTCATAGGAGATGGTTGGTGGTCCAGCATGGTTATCAGATTAGCCATGACTAGACAGCATGGGGGGTCCTTTCTGCCAGAGATCATGGTTGATCTACCACAATCATAACACACGCAGAGATACTGAAACAACTCAGCAGTTGACTCATGTGGAGATCTTATAGAAGGTTGCAAGCTTGTTGCCAAGTGCTTTCAAGGCATAAAATACAGTGGGTGGACTCAAAATGTTTGTAGCTATTTGTTTGGCTGATCAGATCCCTGAAGCGGAAATACATAGTACCTCCGAAAACTTATCTTGACTTTAACATATCCCTCTCAAACAAAATTAAAGGGCTACTGGACTAGTGCACGGATGTGTCAGGTGTCCAATCAACATGTTTTCGGAGTTGAGCCTTGCACAAATTGGGCTGAAATTGTTCGGAAGTCTAAATATCAGACTGATATCGTGTTTTTATATAGTGCTTTTTCAAGTGCAGGACATACTCAAAGCGCGTTTAACAGATATTACCCCTCATCATTAGGTGATGTCACACCCGTGCTATGTAGCACGCACCTCTTGCTGTTTCTCAATGGAACACCATTTCAAGTATTCACTTCTATTGTCTCCTGGGGGACTTCCCAAGAGGGCTGCCACATAATCAGTGCTCAACTACGCTTCCAAGTCACATACAAGGGGACCCACTGTTGGGGACATATGCAGGAGACTTGCCTTGCGTCCCACAGCACGGCGAAAGTCCGTGGTTCCAATGGGATCCGAAACAACAATCACCAGTTGGCAGTATGGAGCTTCTACGACTGAGTTAAATCCGCCAACCCACAACAAGCGAATGTCAGCCAAAAAATAACATGAACTAAACCTATCGCCTCCAACTTGTTCCTCCTCGAACAATTAGCAGCGACCCAGACGTTGTCAGTCATTGATTGCACAGATGTTTGAATGGCGCCCCCACAGGCCTGCATCGTCCTGTTCAGGTCTTCCTCTGGGACACGCCCGGCACAGAACAGATCCCTGCGAGGGTTTAGAAAGATTTATGTTGGTTGGTATGCTGAATCAATAAAACACAAAATTTATGGGGAAAGTAACAATTTTCACAACCTTACCACAGCTGAACCAAGGAATTAGATAATTGGGGGATCACAGTGCTCAGGAGGGCGAAGGAGAGGAGAAGTGCTAGTGGTGCGTTGAGGTTATTCAAGTGTTATGTCTTTACTGGATGTGGATGCAACAGTAAGTTCTTCCAATTTAACCCCACATGCTGAATGCTCTCGTTGAGTGAACAGATAATGTGACCAGGGGATATGTCAAGGGTTGCCTTTTAGTGGGGACAAGGGAAATTGGGAGCCAACTGCAGGATGAATTATACAAGAGACGAATATAATTAGGCTGGAGAAAAGTGAGAAATGCGTCAGTGTGCAAGAACCCAAAGTTAATAAGACTTCCGTGACGGAGTTACAGTTCTTCGAAATTTGTGCACGTGTATTGCGCAAGATCGGAAAGCATCCATTATGCACATTAATAATTGATGTCATACTTGAACAACCCGGCTGCGAGCAATTCTTTGTTTCCTATTGAACTCACACATAATTTCACTTTGAAAAGCATTCAGTATATGGGAGAGAGGGATGTTGTAGTGGTTGGGTGAGGTGGTGGGACAGAGCTTACATTGGTGAGAGAGAGACAACACAACTTCTGCTGAATGTTGACTTATTCAACAAAATGAAACAATGAATGAAATACATAACCTACTGTCCTGTGTTGTCCATGTGTGATGTCATACATTATTGCTCAATTTCTCTGGAAAATGGACCAAACTTTGAAGGATCATAATTCCACATAGGAACATCGTATTGAAGTGAGGGTTTGACCTATAGCAGTTTTCCATTCTCCACGATATACCTCTATTGTCGTCAAGCGCTGCGTTGTCCTTAAGAATGGATGGCGATATGATTCCGACTAGCCCATCACATCAAGAAGCAACCATTGGCCAAACCAAAATGAATCAGACTGGACACCATGCCAGCTCCCATCCACCAACTTTCTTACCTCATGGAAAGGAAAGTTGGGTGGACACGCTGCGAGTGCCTAGCTGCAGGAGCTCATGACACCTCGGCTCTAGCCTACCTGACCAGATGTCAGGGCTACTGCTGCTCTCTGCGCAGCACAGAGCAGCAGTTCCACCCCAGCAAAAACCCAGGCACTCCCAACAGCTGAGTGGCCGGGATGCACCAGCAAGCCAGAATTCCCGGCGTGAGGAGTTCCGAATGAACTGGCACGATGACGTAGTCGGAGTTCCCACCAGCCAAACTGTCCCTAATAATCAAACTAACCAGGCAGCCAATTTTATTCTTCCTGCTAGAGAAGAAACATGCCTGCTCGGGGATACGACACCACAACCTTCCAAGCAAGAGCACAAGACCACGTTGGCTCAACTGTCTATCAGACAGAAAATTTTCTTGACACCCGGCCAGAGAATCTAATCATTTTTATCTTACAAATACATGCTAGTCAGGCCCAAGCAGGGACCTTGCACTAGTACTAACAATTTGCTCAGGCTGTAAATTTATGCAAACAAAGAGTGCCAACGGCACAGTAGCTCACGTACCAGAATAGATACCATCCGGCCTGTTTCTGTGGGAGAAACCAATGACTATTCAATGAAGCCTTAAGTTTCGGAGGCGGCGGCGGAGCCTGGGATGGCGGCGGCTACACACCCGAAACCATAATAATAACCTTCCAGTGTCGCGGGGATATAATGACCGATGTTGGTGTATAGATGAATGACCCTCACTCCAAATTCCTTAACAACTTATGACTAATTGGTCAACGATAACACTGAACCCACTTTATAACCATATTTACTATATAAGGAAGCAGCCTGACTTATAACAAAATGGCTAAACTTTACCCCTAGATGACATATTACCTCAAATTTCAAAGTCGGTAATATACTGACTTAATTTCATATTAGTCCAACTAATCTGTAGGAGAAACTACTCCACTGTTTAACCAAAATGGAGAAAATTAACTCACAGAGGATTTTTTACCCCAAATTCTTTAACAACATCACTGGTCACGCCTGCACACACACAGTGTGACTACATAGATTCCTCAACCTATGTCAAGAAACCAATGTCCACCTCCTAAACTATGGCCCATGTCACAGAGGGCTGTCGGAGCAGCAGACAGGGGCCAACTCTCATAGGAGATGGTTGGTGGTCTCTCTGTTATCAGGGTTAGCCATGAATAGAAACAGCGCATGGGTGGTCCTTCATGCAGAGACCATGGTTGATCTACCACAATCATAACACACGCAGAGATACTGAAACACCTCAGCGGTTGACTCAGTGTAATTTGCTAGTGCGTTCGATAACTCGTCAGCCAGTGTAGAATTTAAATGGCAGCGTTCAGTGGGAATTAACACTATAGCATATATAGGACAGTCAAAGGTTGCAAAAGCGATCATTGGTCATAACTATCCTCATAGACAGTGCTATATTTATTCAATTTTAGAACAAGAGTTTGGTGAGCACCTTGATTCAGATAGGATTCAAAATGGGAATAATTTAAAGAAAGCCAGTCAAGAATCTGGTAAGCATGATTCTGAGGATAATGTCCCTCTTTTGAGGCCTATCACCTGATGTTCAGGCTAGCCCACTATGGTCACCTGAATCCAATGACATTTACCCGACCGATGTCGAAGCATGGTTGCCCAACCTGGGGTCGTAAGCAATTCTGTGGGGTCGCAGGCTCGTTTCAAAATATTTACAAAAAATCTGAGGGTACCCAAAATTCACCTAAATTTGAACGTTTGCCGTCAAAATCCTACAAAATTCACCTGAAAACTCATATTCAGGTTTTTATTAGGCGGCCGTTCTAGCCTAAGCGTTTTCCTGATTGAATCTGGCGTTTTTGGCTCCAATAGTTTTGTCTCGCCACCCTGCTTCTTATAGCAATTATATTGTTTTTCACACATACAACTACGTAACTGTACTACGGTCATGCAGGTTTAACAATATAATCGTTACACTGTACTACAGGGACATCGTGGGAAATCACAACCTTGGGTCGTGCTCGGATGGCCCCCCCTCCTTCCTCCCCCCGCCAATGTAGGCAAGAGGGTTCTGATAGAAACTCGGAACACAATCTTCCGTCACCATTACCTATCAGCAAGTCTGTGGCCCACATCCCGATTGGAGCTTGTAGAGGACCACTTTTGACCACTTGGCTCCACTCTTCCACGATGGCATCTAGTTTTATCGTAGAGTATATACGCACTCGCATCAAATGTTCTGGTACTCCTGGTAATGAAGGGAAATAATCATAGAACACAATCAACAGATTAATTGAACTATCTTTGTAAGACTACTTGGAGGAGTGAAACCAAGTCAAACACATGATATTTTTTGACTGATTTGTCACCAAGCAAGTTTTCACCACCTACGAAAACAGGTGTTCTCACAAATATCCTCACCAGGTTTTTTTTTCGCTATCAATTCTGACATCAGAACAGTTTAAGAAGAGTAGCTGACAAGTGTACTGGGTTCACACGCAAATTAAGCAAGCTCAAGCAAGAGTCAATGAATGAATTGTTTGAAGAAGAATCTATGATTGATGCTGCCTTGGAATATCTCTCATGGCTTTCAAACAATAAGTCCATCTACACCCGCTGTTATTGTTGTGCTCCCACCCGCAACCTGTACTGAATGAGTACTGGACAAGGAAAGAACTGTGGTAGCGTACAATGTCATCAACTAGCAGTAATACACCCACCCCACTCAGATGGAAGATCCTGTCTTTGTTCAATGTAAAAGGTTCTTTTGAGTTACCTATGTTTCGTGATTTGCAAAACAAGGGCAATCTGGTCCATGTTTTACCCGAAGGAAGAAAAAAGTTTGAGAATGACAGCACTGATCATTTCCCCAATGATTGTTACTCATTCTCTCACCCACTCAAGTAGTCCCAATTATCAGTGGGAGTAGGGAGCAGACAGAATTTATTTCAGCGTTATCGCGAAACCACTCAGAAAAGGTTGACATTTGAACATCACTGTCTGGAAATTACACGCTTTTAGCGCCGAGTAGCAGAGCATATCATTGAAAATTCTCAACCTTCAGTTATTGTAAATAATACTGTGATCCCGGTTCACCAATCAGCTGGTCAGAGTGACACTTGCAACATGAAATCTCGCTTCGCTTTGCTGGCGTCTTTTGAGTAAAACATTTACAACGGTTGAAAGAATTCTGAATCAAGCAAAGATTATTCACAAATATCCTTGTACGTGCATTAATAGTGTGGTGCCATGGAAACTGTACTCCCAGTTCGAAGTCATCTCATGAAACCAAACCCGCACAAAATATGTTTACGATCTACTCTTACTATGCAACTGGAACTAAAGTAACAGTTTTGTTTTTCGCTGTAACTAACATAAATTTGCCCTGCAAGGAGTCCACCCATTGGATGTTCAGAGATATAGTTTGTAGTTCATCTCCAAAAATCCTACAGAAATTTTGATGGTATGGTCGACTAATAGTACAAACACCGGTAACTACAGTACAGATGCATTTGAACAAACTGACAAAAAAATTGCCTATCCACTTAATGGATGTTAATATTTGGAGAGTCTCTCATAGTGTTTTCATATTTTGCTCTTCTATTATGGGTTTAATAGTGATAAACTGTCATAAACACAGCAGGATAGAGAACTCGCTTCAGCTAATTTTTTAGGCATTGACTGTTTATGCGCCTGTTCATCCTCACAAAACAGGATTCCTCCCTTAAAGAACAACTTTAAGCAATAATAAACTATGCTTTGCATGCCGTTAACCGCCGATGTGTATATCCCCGCAGAAGGGCCTTTGTTGACCTCGTTTGAAGAAGCACATTGAAGTTTAAGTCCATTTGACCTCCAGTATCTTTGAAATGCGTTTACCTGTTGTTCAAGACTCAACTGTAGTTTAACATTCTCCAAGTTTTGTTCGATTCTGACAAAGTTAGAAAAATCTCAATAAAACGCAAATTCGACCTCTGGTGACCCTGAAATTACGTCATGTTTTATGGGACCCACGTTTGTCCCCACTCATCAATTTTCCATGTAAATCAGACTTACTCTGTATTCTCCTCGAAAAAAAAAAAACCCGACAAAATTGACCTGTGACTGCGGTGACCTTGAAATTCAACGTCATGTGTTCGGTGGGGACCATTTTTCGTCCCCACCACCAATTTCAATGAATTCCGACCAACTTTGTTTTTTTTTCATTCAAAACCCTGCCAATGAGGGCAGCAAACATCAGTGACGCCCACTTTTCAACTCATCGAGATTTTGCCTAGGACGGATCATGTTTACCAATTTCAGATCGATCGGATAAAGCGTTTAAAGAGTTATTGCGCTACCCTCAAAGTTTCCGGAGGCTGCTATGCCCCCCAAAACCATAAATCTCTTGAAACCTTACAGTGTTTGCCGGTGGATTAATGATGTAAAGCTTGCACAACCAATCAAATATTGTGTTATATTTGATTTACACATTAATTTTCGCTGTTGCACAAATCAGTTTTTATTTTAGTTCAGTTTTAGAGAGGGGATTGCTGTTTCTGTTGGTAGGTGTTGATGGTTATTTGTTTTTATTAAAGGCAATTCCATTCCAGAATAGTTGAATGTCCATATATGTGGCCTGAAATCAACCAATCAAACTTTGTTCATGTTCATGAGCATCTTCAGTTATAACGTTTAGCAAATTTTTCAAATTATTTCCAAATAAGTTGGCATGTTTTGCAAATTGGCACATTTGATGATGTCATATCTACCAATTTTGAAGAAAAAAAAAGCTTAATTCGTCCCTTCTAATTGGTAGATATGGCAAAAAAAGTTTGCCACTTGCCCAAATCACCAATTATATGAAATTTGAGGAAGCCCCATCTTCCCAACCGAACATGCTTAAACCGGTACAAAGGTGTGATTACTATGATTTTTGTATTCCTTTAACCATTATAACACAAGAAAGTGTATTAATTGGTGGACTTGCCTTTAAGGAAGGTAGTAGAACTCCTCTCCTCTGGAATGGGTGAGAAGTCATTTAGCAACAATAACATACATGAAATATTCAGTTGGTGCAACTGTTATAATCACACATTTCTGCAAAATGAGGACTCTCCCTAATTCTTCCTCAGCATAATGGACAAACTTTGAAGGCCAACAACTCCACAATATGAACATATTTTATTGAGGTGGGATTTGGACCTGTGGATTATGTTTTCCATTTCGCCCAAATATACCTGTTTAGCCACTCCCCAGTTGAATTGGGCAAATGGGCACATCCCAGACCCCCCCACGACCTTAACCTCTACTTGTCCACTCTCACTTCAGCGTTGGCCTCTCTTCTGCCTTCACAGTTTCGAGAGCTCGACGTTGAAAGAGCTATTTTGGGGTTTATGTCTTCTTCCTCTTCCTCTTCTCCGAAGCCTGCGTATGAGAAGGTCTCTTTGAAAGCTACCCCAGCTATTAAACGTGACTCCTAGGTGGGAAAGAAAGAGGTTGACTGACGCAATTCAGTTGACAAATAGAAAACCAGAAAGCCAAAAGGCTTAGTGATTTCTTGACTCTTCCTGACAACCTATAGCCAGACTTGAGGACAAGAGACTTGAGGACAAATGGGAGATATACTAAATTTCAGGTTTTCAGACTTTTACCTCTGGTAACTTCTGACCTGACCCCAATCAAGCCTCTCGATATGTCCATGCATTTTCATACTTTTTTTGTCATACACAGTTATTATTCATTGTTGTACAGTACCTCTGTAAATCTTCTATGTAAACCAAACTTCACTTCTAACTATCTAATCGACCACGGGCTTGGACCTTTATGTCAGCTTCTGCCACCACTATTTCGGCTAATAGCGTTTCCACTTCAAACATTGGTACCTACCACACACCAGTTCCCCTCAAGTAGTCCTAAGAGTAAGCAACCTCCCATACACTAAATACCTTTTATACACATTTTTTTTATAACAATCTGTTTCATAGCAGCAGTTCATTTAGTAAGCTCAAGTGCTGTTATGATCACTACCATACAGCCATTTCTTTCAGTCATCCTGAGCAGCCAACAGGCTATTTTCTCTCACCTCTAATGCACCCCTTGTACCTCCATACCAATCACGTTCAGAGGCAGCAGTTCTTCTATCATGCTCAATACCACACTCCCACCTCCATCAACCCCCCTCCCTCCAAGAGCCAAAGAGTACAATCATATCTAATGCACCCCATGATCTAAGATTCGGAAGCAGTGCTCCACCCAGCATGCTCAGTCACTAGCATGCACCCATTCCCTCGAATCACCCTAGGACGAAACAGGGTCTATGGGTTACCTCTAATGCACCCCCTTGGACCTTCTTTATACCGATCATGTTGAGAGGCAGCAGTTCGTCTAGCCAATGCTGACTTGCATCCACCACCATCTTGGCAAAGAAATCCCTTCTGGCCGCGACCAGCTTCGAGCTCAGGGTGGTGGCTGCCCATTTTTGTAGTAACTGCCTGTGTTCCCTGTGACAGAACGGAGAAGAGATATATTTCAGTATACAGCTAATGAATGTTCATCATCATCACAAACTGTTTTACGTCAGAAGTCTATGCCTAGCATGGTTAGACGGGAGCACTCTAATGGCAAACTCTCTTCCACTCCAATCTAATTCCTGGCTAGGGCATGGTCTATACCTTTGACAGCGAGGTCACTACGAACAACCTGGTGCCAAAGTCCCCGAGACTACCGCTTCTACGACTACCCAGTAACCGTGATCTCTCTAGACCTTTCAACCCAGTTAGCATCCTCCATCCTTCAACATGACCGAACCATCCAAGTCTGCGACTTCGGACACAGTCGCAAATATTTACCGGAGCGAGGCGATCTCTCAGCTCAATTGAAGATTTTCTATCCTTTGAAGTCACTCCACGAATCCATCTGACCATCCTTATGAATGTTGAGTGTCATAGTGTCCTTTCAATGAACTGTGGTTCATGAACTGCTGGTATGGCCTTCCTTGCAATCAGTGGTTGTTCCATTTTGCAATTAATAGAGTAGTAGTTTCAATCATCATTTATCCTGCCAACGCAAGACCGCATTGTCCTGTGCAAAAGTTGTACGATACTTCTGGAGCATGTATGTTGATGCATGTTGCATAATCGACCGTGGTGAGGAAAGGGGTTGATGTCATGTTGCATAAATGCGACTGTAGCAGGGAAAAGGGTAAACAGACAACTTTTTTCATCAATGGTGACACGGAAGCACTCACTCTGTGTTCTCCCTGGGAATGCTGAAAGCTATCTCATCAATCTTCTCGAGGGCCAGCTGCGTAGCCTTACGGTAGGCCCGTATGATCACCTGGGGGTGGACGTTGTCCTCAAATGCTTCTTCACCTTTAGGAACTCCCGCTAGCATCGTTACAGTAGTGGTACCGTCTCCAACCTGGGAAAGGAAATGAGGAGAAAATTACAAGAGGGAATTTAGTAAACATGGTGCACTATACAGATGAAAAGATCTCAGCAACACAGATATGTCATACTGTACAGTGCAAGTTCCTCCTCTTATGGATGGTTGAGATGTTCAGACCTATCATCATATTGTAACACTAGTATAAGTGACTGTCAGCCGGCAAATCCATCCAACTAATCCCCATGGTGTAAATCTCTTGAGTGACCTCAACCAGTCAAATACCAACAACACAGCTGGAAAAAAATGTTAATTCGGCCAAGTTAGGAACCGTTCCTGAGAAAAAGTTTGCTTGTACTATCCTAAAGGGGGCGCGACCATGGGTCACGCGTAGCGTCCAGAGGATCTTGATATCTGTAACATGTACAAGTAATCAATTTTGATTTTTTGGAAGGTGTGTCCCCCGACTCGTGGGAGACATCACTGGTTCTGAGGCATTACAGTGCGGGGAGGGGGGGGGGGGTATATGGGGTTAATGACATGACTGCTACTCGGTCCCAGAGCTGGACAGAAGAATGCAAATTGCATGCCTGCATCATAAATACTCATTTCGCCCCTTTCGGCCAGAATCACATGGTTTACTCATCCATGAGGAGCCAGATTGGTTTTCCCGAAATCCAAAATCGGATGGCAATATGACTAGACACATGTGGCGGGTAAACGCCCACATGTATATCCCCACATCGCGATCCGTTGGTTGAAGATGGTATATAGTTGCCATGTAGATGGCATTAGTGAATAATAATGATGATGCCTAGTTTTATATAGTGCAATTTTCACCGCGAATGTTAGTATCAAAGCACTCCTTTTACATGTCACCTACCCAAGTTTCGTTGAAATCCGACAAACTTTCGATAATATGATATTTTGACCTCTAGTGACTTAGTGACAATGACTTCACTTCTTTCAGGACCATTAGAAGTCCCACATACCAGTTTTGGAAATCAAAACCAACTTTCGACAAATGCACAAGTTGACTTTGACCTTGATGACCCGGAATTGTCCACTTTTTTGGGACCACCAAACATAATCCCCACAAGGTTCATTGAAATCCGACCAAATTTTGAAATGTGCACAACATATGCAATTAGCTTGAACAAGCGGCAGTGGGCGGCGGCGACATCCATTTCGAACCATCGAGATTTCACCATGGCGGACATGTGTGCCAAGTTTCGGCTCCAACGGACAAGGTGTTGGAGAGTTATTGAACTAACACGAACCGCGGCGGAGGATGCGGCAGCGCAGACGGCGAAGCCAAAACCATAATATCCCCAAAGTGGAGATAATAAGACGTACATAGGATAACGCATACCTCTGCATCCTGAGATTTTGCTATTTCGCCGAGGGTCCCTTGGCTGCTGGATGTACAACATCAAGGAGCTTCACAATAGTAGCACCATCATTGGATATATCGTCGCCTGCCGCAGAATGAATAGGGCACGATTACAGTTGTTTAAACATCAAGGAGGAACTCACGGATAGTAGAACCATCAGTGGAATCCAGGTGGAAAAATTGGAATTTGGGACGCTCCTTCCAGGAAATCTTGCCATCTGCACGGAGATCTTGCAATCTGGAGGAAAATTTTTCAAGTGGGGGTGGGATATCGTTGTAATTTTTCTGGGAATTTGGAAATTAAAACTCTCCTACCCGGGAAATTCACATTTTTTCCAGCACCGGTGGACATCTTAGCATTGCCTGCCAGAATAAAATGGGGCTGATAGAAAGCTTTCTAAAACACGACACTGAACAGATAGAAACAAATTTGTGGTGTTGAGTTACATGGTCGTGTAAAAGTAGATTTCGGTTCTTTATTCAAGTTGTGAACATATTTTGGTTCTTTAGTAAATGCAGGAACAAAACTCTACTGAACTTTGTGAAGACATACCGGCAGAATTCTTAAATTTATTTTCAAAACGACTCCCAAAATTGCTA
This sequence comes from Sclerodactyla briareus, assembly GCA_026419785.1. Classification (NCBI taxonomy): domain Eukaryota; kingdom Metazoa; phylum Echinodermata; class Holothuroidea; order Dendrochirotida; family Sclerodactylidae; genus Sclerodactyla; species Sclerodactyla briareus. The sequence goes on along the minus strand of JAODTK010002321.1, from coordinate 28,833 downwards.
TTTGGTTGGCCTATCTTAAAAGCTGAGAAGGCAGCAGTTTCGAAGTCCATGGTCAGAGACCTGGCTTGTTTGGCACTTCCTCATTCCCTTACATTATGGCAGTCCAAACTCCATACCAACTTTCAGCTGATTTTGAGTTAAGCCGATTAGGTGCATTCTTCAATTGCCAAATTTACCTGTATAGTGCTATGATGGTCTATATAGCACACATATCCAGCTAAAAACTGCGCAAGAGCGCGTCTTACAACATTATATACCCTCTGCCGGCTTCGCTCTTGACAATCCATGGAGAGTCTTGGCTTCTATTCAGCGCCGTGTTTTACTCCGATCTCACAGGTCACATTTATACACCTGGTGGAGAGACAGTTTGAGAATCAAATACCATGCTCAAGTGTACCCGTGGACACTAGAACCCACAACCTCTGGATACAGCTCGGATTTGACTGCTAGGCCACTCCACAGCTCTCATTAGAGTCTATAAGTGCATTGAATTGTTCCCCCTGTGATGTCATAGATTCTCAAATATATCAAGAAAGTTGCATACTCCAACAAATTTGGGGTGTGGGGTTTGGATACATCCTCCTTCAGTTTTTCCCTGTCCTTTGAAGAAAATCTTTAGATGACCATTGGACTTTAAGGAGTTGGAATATAATAGAATGCTTTCTCACTTTTGATACTTAACCATGCAATCTTGTCCTGCTCACGCAACAGGGAGTCCTGAGCCTGGATGCTCCTCTTATTATGTTGGATAATGTATCATCAGAATCAATTGGAATCTTGCCATAATTCATTGCCTTCATAACAAGCAGGCCAATCCAACTGCTAGAACCTGTGGAGTTAGATGTCAGGGGATGAAGATTAGCTTCACTGGTAAGGTTCGGAAGGTTTCCATCAAAACCGGAGGGCAAACAAACTCTCCCCAATTTATCTCTTGTGGTACCAGAGGCGTAATCATTACTTCAAACCGTATTCATTCCGCTATTCCGCAGGGCGCTGGCAAAGTTTCAGATTGTCGGGCCCCTTACGGAGAGTATACTGTTTTGTATCGTTTTGGGGTGTATGCTTGCGGGACTGACACTGTACGTAAACACAACTTCAAAATATTGCACAGGTTTAAGCAACAATGTCTTGCTATTTCCACAGCCTTGCATTCGAAGCGATTGGGTTAATACCATGTTGTTGGGTATGGCTGTATGCATTCGCAATGAATCGAGCAATAGTGCCTTGCTACTGCTGGCATGCAAATGTAACAATATTTCCAGGTTCTTCGCCATGCATATTGATTTTATTTACAAGAGTTTGCAAAAAGTGGGTGGGCGCTCAGAGAGATGGGCCTTAGCGAATGAATATTGTATATGTCAACAGTAACATGATAATTGGAACACCAAGTACCTACAATCTTGGGCAAAATATTTAGGACACCCTAGCTCCCCCGTTCAACGTCAGGATTCTGACCGGAATTCACCGAGACAACATTGTTTGGGGGAGCAGGCGAAGGATGCAACTGTTTCCTCGACTACTTAGTCCCGGCAGAACACTCTTTTTTGTTTTGAACACTGTTTGTCCCAGATTGTAGGAGTGTCAGTTATTTGTGAATGAAGCCCAAGAGAACATCAGCAACAAAAACAAAGCTGCTTTACACCAATTTGCAGCGTCGTAACAACTCACAACTTGAGGTTGAAAAGTGTTGACATCGGCGTCGCCAGGCTGGCGACATACAAAAATACATCCTCTACGACTTTGTACAATGACTTGCTGGAAGTCACTTGACTTGCACCTATTTCCGGGTGAATTGATTGAACCAATTTTTGGGTTCACTTACAACCCTGCCAACTGTAACACATGGACTCACCGCCTGCATCAACCATGAGTTTGTCCATCCCCCTGGGCCCCAGGGTGGTCCGGACAGCATCGGCAACCACCTGACAGGCATTGATGTTACTGACCACTTGGGACTTTCCCTGGGAAGCCTAGCCCCTCCTTCAACACGATTATCTGTGGGCGCTGTGAACAAGAGCAAAGGTCATAATGATAATTGGCCTAATCTTTCACAATTAATTTCATTGGAATGTAGCTTAGATTGTCACATTTTTGGCTTTGGCTGTTTCATGAATCATAAGCCCATGACACCAATAGTTATCATTCTAACAAACTGCTATAGTTAGCAGTACATTATTTCGGCTATAAAACCCAATTGTTGTCCTTTAACAAAGGTTTCTGGTAGGTGAATGTATGTATCAGGGAAGAGCTGAATCCGTAATTCTCCTTCACATTACATTATGTCGATCACAAAAATAAGGCTGATTGGCTAAGCTTTCTCTGTTACAATTATTTAGGGGGTGTGGTCTAGGAAAAAAGAACGGAAACATTGCTTATTTGAGAGCTCCCGAAAATCAGAACTTGATATTCTTAGTTGAATAAGCATGGGGCACAACTATAAAAATAAATTATTCCGAGCCACAGTCCTACCTGTAACCCAATGTATAGAGTTACAAGAATTGTCTGAGTTTTCCAGGTGAAATGCCCCAGTGCGGGGTACTACCGCCTGGGCCTGGCCTTGGGCCTTACATCCCTGATAATGATCCACTAATAACATTCACAATTCTATGCAAATAGTGTCAGAGCCTGTTCAGCAACGTGAACGAGGTGTGTGGTGTGGTGCCTCATGAAATTGGGCATCGAGATCACAAACTAAAACCACGATTTCAGACTAGCCTAGGTCGCTCATTCACATTGTGGATCGTACCGAACACACTTTTTCTGCCTGATATATATTTGTCAAGGCACGTGTTGGGGAAATTATCGTTAGTACGCAGTCACAAGGATGATGTAAGTGATCGATCCGTGCCAGACACGATAAGGAAAAAAAAACTCTCGCAAGAAAGTTAGGTTACTCAGTATAATGGAGTGATCTTGAGTCAATCACCTAACGAGTGGCAAATATTTGGCAATTTTTTTCTATACTGAACACTGGTCAAAATACACAAATTTCGGAAGCATCGGTTATTAGACGAGGTCTTTCACTACCCAGTTTAGTTATGTGTCAAACGATACGGTATCGGAATTCGGCGCCCGATTATGGGTGGTGGGGTGGGGGGGTGACGGTATTGAGTGGCATAATGGGAATCGGTAAATGACTCATCCAGTTCCGTTCACGAGATACCGATTACTTCATAACACAGGGCAGCAGAAATTTCAACATTTCCCGCGCTCAAAATTGGAACACCATGTACGTAAACACGCATTCAAAATATCACACCGGTTGGATTGAAGCAAAAATGTCTTGCAATTTCCACAAGCGCTGGGCATCCCCCCCCCCCTCCCCGATAAATAAAACTCATCAAACGAGATGCGCCCCCGTTCATTCAGCCGTAACATCACTAGGTTATATGGTGTGCATCGCGCTATACACTGCACATATGACATGAGACACACTCAAACTACGAATAACATGTGCTACCACATAACCATTGCATCGATTTAGCATGGATACCGAAGCAAGAAAAGGCCCTGGAATTTGATTGTGAAGGTGCTAAAATCATTGCAAAACTAATAATTCCCATCGTGTACCAGTGAGAATTGGTGAATTAAACCATTTATTCATGGCATTGAGTAACGAGGTCTAACGTGAGTCACAGGCCACAGAAACATTTTAGTGAATCGGTGAACGCTACCGCTCGAGTGTTTCGGGTCTTAACCACAGGCCAATGGGAAAGCCCCATAGACGATAAGTGTGTGTGGGGAGATGTCGAACGTGATGTTACCCCTGCAACTAACATCAATTTTGGTAACACACATACCACTGTTGTTTGTGTACGGTGTATGTCGGAAATTATTTTCAGGGCTTCTCGATCGTGCAGCTGGCCGTGCGTATCGACTTTATGATATCACAAGAGTATCGGAGCTTCCGAATCAATTTTTCGAAGCTGGCGTATATTATTTTGTTTCCTCCTTCAATCCTTCACACCTGGGAACCAAACATTGCACGCAATAAAAAGATGGAATCTGATGAGTAATGACCTTGGAACTAAAGCTGAATTATGACTACCCCTGTAAGTCTATTGATGGGATTTAACTCATGGAAGTTGCCTTACGTAATGCTATGACATGTGAACTTGAAATGTGCGTACTTTAATAATCGGTATCGGGACGATTATGGAAAAAATAATCGGTAACATCCGATATTGGCATAATCGTTTGAACACTACCACAGTTTGACATCATCGTTTCCGAAAATAATTACTGAGAATGGAAGGCCTGAAGTCGTCACTATTACCGCTTAGCACTTATGGAATTAGAGTTATCGGGAGTCAATCACTGTGGTGAGTTTTGCGATTTGCTGCTAAACATGGACAAAAGTTGATAACCTAAAATATGTCGGATGAAATTTTGTTCGTCACCTTGCATGGGGGATTGAAGAGAAAATCAGAAATTTCCTTATCTTTTTATTTGGTGGCTATTTGAAAAAGGTGTGTCAACCAGTTTGATCCAGATTTACCTCATTTTGGATGAATCGTAATTTGCCTTTTCAAGTGAGAGGGTAGACATTTTTTTTCCAAAACGCACTCAGTTTGATGAATATTGATACATTGTTTACATTCAATTATTGGCATGCCTTGTACGCATTGCTATAATATTTTATCCCCACTGATCTACTCCCGACATGAATCGACTCCCGAATGATCGACCGCGAGTCCTATACCATACTGTGACGTGGTCCTAACTCACCCTAGCCTAACAGTGGCCAATTGTGCGCACTACTAAGACCGCCCCACACGGCCACGGATTTTTCGCGAGGATTTGTCGTTTCAGGTGATGTTACAGTTCTATGAAAAATTATTTCATGGCCTAAAAGAAGATAGTCATATACTGAGAAACGAGATCATTTGATCAGCGATTGAGATGATGCAGACAGATTTCTTACCATCATTTTAGCAAATGAACTGTACCCCAACAACAGAGAACTTGAGTATGTGCAGCAGGTTTAGCAGGTGCAATATAGCTGCTGAAATAAAACGCTCAAATTGCTGTTACAAACAGTAAAAAAAGGAAAACTAACATCATAAGTAGCTTCGATGTATATGTAACCTAATACCACCTATCAGATGCATAATTAGGCTAATTAGACGCAAATTTTCCGAATTATATGTTTTCCCCCTATTTATCTTCCAACATGCACGTGATTGATCACCTGACTGTATGTAGGGGACATAGAATTTCTTTTGTTAACGAACGTATTTTGTTGCTTCTAAATTATCCCTATATCCACATAATAATATTTATACGGTACATAAACGGAGAGGTGTGTCATAGTTTTTCTGTTCTGTGATAGAATCTCACATGAATGGAACATTCACGCATAGAACACGGCATGAACTGCCCAACGTGGTCATTCTTGCGAATTATACTCGCTTATAAAAAATACGATTGAGCGCTGATCCACACGGGGGGTAGTTCTGCGATACATAACATCACCGGCACCACACTCAGGATCAGAGTCGGGGCTGACTTATTCAAACTCAAAAAGGCCGATGGTTGATAGTGCTTTTCGTCGACAAAGTAACATGATACGCTCACTACGTATCCCGTCAAACCGCGTCAACTTCGGATTGGTGCTGGCTGATGAGCCAAATCTTCAGTCCAGTTACTGGTATCAATGTGTTAGATGGCGGAAGAGAAGAACAGATCCCATCGCCAAATCGTCGAAGTCGATCGAGTCAGAATCCCAACGCCAATTGATCCAGCCGAATATAATTTTCTCCTTCGCCACATGGACAATACTAGGATAATAATTGAAGTAGATAAGGTGAGTGGATAATCAAGTCTTGGGCCTTTTTGCATATGTTGATCGTCGTTTTCTTCGTTCATTCTGGTAATCAATTGCAGATACCCCACAACTCTTCCAACACTGCTTCGTTCTCATCGGCGATACACCCAATTAAGGACATTCTCTCACCACATATTATATATCATTTCTGCACTGATCTTCCGTTTGATCGTGTCATGAACCCGCGAAGGCCTCGCCTTCCTTCTCGATCGTTTCCAGCCATAACTAGGCGAGTTGAAATCCTGCTCCCCGGGACCGCATTTAACGTCCCTCCGACGGACGTGAATGCAGATTTACTCGTGCAGCACTTTTCTTACACGAGCAGGAGGCGTGGTGGATATTGGTTCATTGTCACACCAAGGTTTGAACCAAGGACCTTCCGGTAATGGCATCGGGCACTCTACCGTTCCTGGCCACCGGTCACCGTGTCATGGCTTGAGTGGCACTTCCTGTGTGTGTGATTTTGTCAGAAGTCAGAAGTTGCGGGATTCTGTAAAATATTGAGCTCCCTCTTGAAGGTCCTCTCAGAGCCTTTAATAAACCTTACAGAGAGATGCTCAAACTTGGAGGTGACTCCAAAGGCCTGTCCTGAGGTGTCTGCCCCTCTGACAGAGAATACCCTGAACTGGACTCTGCCATTTTGCCAAGAGAGAATACAAAATAAAAGGAACCCCTCACAGGCATGGGCGACGTGCGAAACTCATTCCATAGCAGCAGCTTGGTGTTAGCAGTCAATAGAACAAAGCCAGAACATATATATTGATAATATAGATAGGGAAAAAAACGAAGACAACACATTAGATATCCGCGAATAGGAAGTCCTTAGCGCTCTCTTGTATACAGGGACCCGAACTTTGCCTCCCCTGACGTCTAAGGATTGCAAGTTTTCCAGAGACCAGGAGCCTGACCATGGAAAAGGAGTAAAGGAGGATTCCAGCTGGGGGACACTACCCATTGGGTGCCTGGCTTGCAAGAAAATTTCAGGTTATGATTTGAAACCCCTCAATGTGAATATAAAGTGCTACAGGTATAGACCAACTATATAACAATCTTTTGGGTTCCTTGCAGTCAGGTTGGCCAGTCGATTTGGTGTCCATTGTGCCCGGAAGGGTCCCAATCAAAAATGCAGAGGTCGAAACACTGAAAAGCTTCAAAGAGCAGTCTCAACTTCATGTTTGATCTTTTGGGACTTGTGGTGAAGTGTTGGGGGACAAACAATGTCAGCCAAGGTCAGCAGTTCTGAATAACTGTATGGGCGAAAAAACTACCGAATAGTACATGCTTTCATAACAACTCACAGTGACAGTGCAATGGTTTCGGTTGCAATTGTAAGACTGGATGCACACTATGAAGAAGATCAATTTTGATGAATTCTCATGTCCTCAAAAGTCATTCTAGGTCACTGCCGTCACTCTCGGGAAAACTGTAAACTATTGCTGATATCACACCTCACCAAATGGCAATGGCCTGCATTTGTTTCTCTTCTTCTTGCCAATCTGATTCTGATCCAACCTATGTACTAGCAGGAACACCACAGTGTCCATTGGGCTATTGTTTTACTTATTTCCTTTGGATACAAAACACGACTCTAGATTATGCCTCGTGCTCGGAAGTATCAGCCTTGGCGACAATACTGAAATTATTGCATTTTCGAAGATGTGACAGTTCTAAAGTGAATCGTAATGGTAGCTTTGGAGATAATTCTGTCTATACCCCTAGACTGTCACTGTTTAGTGGCGAGTGGTGACTTAAGACTCTATACTGAGTGTACATTTTGAGAGAGCAATTTTGGTAAATATGTTATGCAATGGGCAAGAAAAGCACAAAAACTACTGTCTGCCACCTCTATTTAAATGCTTTCATTCGATTCTTCTGCTTAGCTGGCAATTTTCCTCTCTTTCTTCGACCTGGAGATCCGATCTGATGTATAAAAAGAGAATCTGTCTGCCGACCACGGAACATGTGGATTGTGAACTTCAAGCCTAATATTGAACCAATGTGGGATAGCCCTTCTCTTTTAGTTAACTTCTCAATCTAAGACTTCTAGTGTTTTTATGTTACTGTCATTCCTAAACTTGAATAGACAAATGACTGCCTACCAGCAAGTTATTTTGGGCCGTGATGCTGGATATACATGAAAAGTGTCAAATTCAAAATCCAATACCCCCATCCCACCCCCTTTCAAGCAGTGGCACCTGGAAGCTTGCCCTTGGTAGAGATGAACCTTATACAACAATTCTGTCATGTGAGCCAACTTGTCCTAGACTATTGTCCAGTCCTCTATTTCTTTCTGCATGGCAGGCGTCCTGTGTTGATCAACCATAATCATAACACGATATCATATCTGGAATTAAAATATTGTTCCACATGCTACGAGCTGTCATGTTTCCCACAACAGCTTGCCATATTTATAAATGTGCGTTCTTCTTCGAACCTCGTATAGATACCACCAGGTACAATGGTCAAGAACCAAGGTGTTTGTTTTTACTGCGTCACGAAACAGTCGAAAGCATGTACGGTTTATATTGCTTTTGCTACCTGGTAATTACCAAAGTCATGACTTTTAGAACGAATGGACCATAAGCATCCAGAATCCCAACAACACCAGGAGGAGAGGCAGTGAAAGAGCTGATAGAGTCATGAATCTTGTATGGGACTTAAAATTTGTCACTATTCCCAGAGGGCTGCAAACTCCATCCAACATCTATTCTTGACCATCCGCTAGTATTTTGCTGGAAGCATCATCAGGCTCTCCTTCATTTCTTTGTTAGTCTCTTCTTAGCTATGGTAGAATGAAATGGAGTTTTTGAAACCACATGTTTTTTTTTTTTACCTTAACAAACCAAACCGCTCTCTTCTCCAGGCAACATTGTGCTTACGAATTGATGACCAAAACAAGAGACTTAGCCGCCGGGGTATCGTTGATAGAAGAGCAAGAAAGACGTGAAGAATTGCAGGCACTGCTGTCTTGGAATGAGGGAGGAAAATACGAACACCAGCTGATAGGTAACAGGAACACTGGGACTCCTAGTAACACCCAGGCTGGACCCATGATTAGAGAGGAGGGGTGGGGGTGAGTAGACTCATCCTCAGCAACAGCCGCATTTCTGGTTATTTCATTCCCACTCTTCAACAGTGTTCATATTTTTTTAATATTTTCAAGCTGGTTTGAATGATTAATTCGATGCAAAGACCTAAGAGTGGGGGGGGGGAGCTCCCTAGTGAAATAGGGGGAAAACATGGTCTCTATCTGGCTTTGCACTACTTTGAACACTATTCCAGCAATTGAGGCCATTGTTGATATAGTGTGGCCTGACACAGTCCAAAATATGACATCAGCACTAAGCACTGCTTAACCTCATGCAATAAGTCGGGACTTTCTTATGACCTAAAATTTACCTCCAACTTTGTCCCTTGACCACCGGGAGTTTAAAGTTCTATTCATCCTTCATTTCATGTCCTCTTTTCCAGCCCCAAGCTAAACCCATTCTGTAGTGATCTATGCATTGGTTGCATTGAAATTGAAAAAAAATCTGTTGAAAACGATAGTATTTCGTAATTTCGTGGATAGATCCCTTGGCGAACAAATACGTTTGTTACAGCTATGCCGGCCAGCATTTTTGGGCAATGCGACTGATCCCCATTTCCTCCAAATTAGAAATGATTCAGTGCTGTAAATTTTGTCTGAATTTCTTCTTGTAGATGCTGAAGCGAAACGATTGGCATTCATTTTCAATCTCTTGATGCCTATTGATGCTCTCGAATATTTCAACAAAGGCTGAACGGAACTTTAATAACCGTCAATTATGAGAGTAACCCAGACAGCAGCTACAGTGATTATCCCCCAGAGCCATCCTGATAGAACCCAAAGCTTTCAGATATTCCACCACCAATTCAAATTGTTTTTCTTACACTATTCCTACATCGGGAGGCACGTCTCGAGTAGAGGCTAAACATCGAAGAGGGAGAAGCTCCAGAAACTGTTGAAGAAAGAGAGGGAGGAATAGAAGGCTGGAAGAGCTGAAGAGATTGTCAGAAAGAAAGGTATAACCAGTCAGAGCCGTTGGCATAGGGAACCTTCCAATTAAGGAGGGGCAAGAACATTTTGCCCCCAATTTAGCAGTCACATGGTGGGAGAGCATTGCCGTGTGGCGGAGAAAAAAGAAAAGAAAAAATGCATACTTTGGGCGTATTTATTGACAATTTTGGGCCAGTCAGCATAAAGGTCAAGCCTTCTTTTGCACTTTTTTGTGGCTTTTCTTCTGCCCATGTAGAGGTCCCAACTTTGTAATTTCTCACAGATAACTCGTTATGCTACTCTGATATCCTTTGACATTCCTGAAGTCCCTCATGGGTACTCTCGATATCTGAATAGATCTGGATATGTAGATTGCAAACAGAAAAGACAGATGGGATGGGATAGGCTGATAGGATAATTTTGGTCGGCGCGGTGCCAGGATTAGTTTTGAAAAGAAGATGATAATAATAATGGGGGACTTTGATAGAGCGCCTATGCGAAAAGCCCCCCCTCTAGGGCTTACATACCTAATAACAAACAAGGGAAGGCGAATAGGAAACGAAGGAGGAACGAAAGAACACAGAAAAGACAAAACAATGGGAGAAACACACAACAAAGACAGAAAAAGGCTTAGTCAGACAGATAATGCTGGTGAAGAGACGTTTTAAGACGAGACTTGAAAGATAAAGGTACTTCTCTCCAGCACGACTACTTGCTCCATGTACAACTTTAACAACTCGATCAAAATAGTCTAATTGTAAAACTATGTAATTCATCCCCTGACATCTGTTGTACCAACTACAATAACCTCACACAATCATGTTCAAGTCCAAGATGCAATCAGTGATCATGTATTGTGGTCCTGAAAGCGTGTCCATCAATATGTACCGACTTATTCCTTGTAATTCTATCTGTTTTCAAAGGAAGATATGATGATCTTTCCCAACACCTACACTGTTGTGTTCTTGAACAAGTAGGAGGCAGATTGAAGCCATCCAAGAGCTCCAGACTTAAGATCATAGATTGCAATTCGAATCACATTGAAAGCCCGATGGACTTTTTCAAGCATGCTGTTAGATGAGGCATGTCTTTCGAATGTCCTCCGCTACCACCCACGTTGTAACAATGGGTACCTGCGAGTTAACGGAGTAGGGGCGGCCTCTGGGCGATTGGCTACCCGGGGTGTAGTAAGGTCGTGAGCAGATGTTGCATTCACGGTGGTGCAGGCAAGGTCTTCATCAGGTTACCAATTACCAGGGGATTCGGTTCCTAGTTGTGTGAGTCAGTGCCTTGATACAAGACCCTAAACCCAAATCTTAATCTTACGTTTATGATTCCATGAACAAAAGTCAGAGGCATCTGTCACTCAACTTCTGCATTTGGGTGTTTGTATTTGCATGCGTGCAAATGTTTATGTGTGTCCTTGATGCCTGGCTAGTAAACCAAACTCAACCCCAGCTGGTTGGATCATGCTTCCTACGTGTATGTGATATCCGAGTTTCACCACCAGAAGTCATAGGTCCTGAATTCCTTGTAACATAATAATCTAGATGCTTTGTCGATCTGGTTTATATTTGACGTGTATTTTTTTTTTTTTTTCGATATTTGGACAGAGGACCCTCCCTGATTTTTGGTGTTGTCCAGTGGTCCTCTTTTTAAAAAAAATGGAGAATTGTAAAAAATTGTATTTTGGGTTGTAAACACAATAAGCTCAACCTCACCTGGATGGATACTACAGCTCACACTGTTATATGTGTTCTCCATTCTGAGAACTGATCTCTATTGTTCTGGGGTCAGGTGTCAAATGTCATCTGAGATCACCAGAAGTCAAAAGGACCGGAATCCTTGTAAATGCGATGAGACCAGAACAACCAGAAAGCCCTATTATTTTTTGTGGTTAACTGGGGTTGAAAAAAGTCATTCTCTAGCTACATCTTTCTACCGACCAGCCCAGTTTCTTTTCTTCTGGCTATGTGAATCGAAAGTTAAGTGAATGACCTGTCACAATTAATATGCTTCTGGTGTTCCCCCTCTACAGGAGGCCATCAAAGCGTATCTCACGCTTGATAACCCTGGACGAGGCTATCGATGCTGCGATGGCAAAACGAGAAGGTTAACACATTTGGGATCCGACAAGGATGGAAACGTTACGTCGCTACCGAGAAAACACTGCCTGGACTGAACTGAAGGGAGACTTGAGAAAGCATAACAGTCCGAGGGCCAGGAAGACAGGAAGAACTATGTGGAACGACAGAACCTGTGCATAGGGACAACTGTACTTGTTGGTATTGACTCTGTGAATTGCCATACAGCACACTGTTGTGCTTGGAGCGTCTATTTGCTGGTACCTTATCGACAGATGGTTTCACTTCAAAAAAAACCGGCTTGTGCATGAGATCTATTGAAAAAAAAAGTATTGATAGGGGAATGACCTCTTCCCTGCTCCTCCAAGTTATTGTGTGTAATAATAAGCCATTTTTCTGAGTTCGGAGCAGAACGGTCTTTCGAAACTCTCCTCACCGAACACAACCTTTACAGATTTCCCCCCATACTTTATCAACGTAACAACATCGCCCAAAACCAGGAATATGACACTGGTTGAATTTTCAAATAGTGGTGACAACGTTTAAACTAAGTCCACGTATTCTATGGGGGAATCTTCGTCTATTTCTCTTGAACTTTTCAGTGGTGAGCTTGCGCACTTGAACCAATCATGAACTGGCTTATAACTGTGTGCTTTTTGTGTGTTTCTTCTCTTTTCTCCGTTGCTCAACGCGCTTCACAGCTTCACGCCAGTCATGGGACCCCGTGAGTACCCGACATCTCGGATAGGGTGCAGATATATGCACTCTTTGCCCATTCCCAATTACAACGTGGTGGAGGAGCAACTGAAGGATATGGGACCTGCCCTGACGAAGGGGCCCATTAAAAAAACCCCGATGTTCCAGATGTTTCAAACTCACAGGTCTTCTGAACAAGAGCTGAGCGCTACCCTGCTGCAACATGGCCCGAAATCAAAGCCTAGTGGAATCTGTGCAGACTTGTGGGGGGTGGATAGGTCTTTTCGTAACTACTGCTACTTCTACTACTACTGCACATGCCACTCCGTGTGTTTGCTTGGCCTAGAATGAGAATGCTGTAGAATGGCTGACATTGAGACAATCCTCAAGCCTCCAATCATATGGCTGCATCTGATAACCTTCCCATGGCCCAAAAATGACTGCTTGTTTGGCTGTAGCTGGAATGACTTCATTGCTCATATTATAGGGCCCAAAGCCACGGTGTCTGTGGACCAGTTTAATGTCAGCCCCCCCCGGGACGTGTTCTAAACCTTTATTTGTCATCAGGGGAAGAAATTGGTAATCTATTTCACCTACTCTACTTACCCTTATCGGCGACCCATGCACCCCCCTCAATATCCTACGAGTGTCTGGCATTTTACCATAGTACCGGGTTGGCCACCCATCGTCCCTTCTCTTTTTGCAGACTATTCGCTGTAACAGTGTTTTTTTTCGGCATGGAAAAAGTTAAAAAAAATGCGAACCAAGGAAGTTGTTACGGTTGGTGAACCGTTTTGGAGACCGAATGCTACTCACCAGCTTTGTGGATAAGCATTTGGGAATAGTTGTGGTTCGTTTTCGCGATGTTTTGGGTCGTTTTTGTTTCTCTCGTTGTCCGCCGTCGCGCGTAAGTAACGTTCTACAGCCTTAGGCTGTGCCTAACTTAAGGGAGTGTGTGTGGTACTCCCGTTGCTACATCACTTGTGTGGTTAACACATTCGGCATTCTCTCACAACCTCTGCGGAGGTTCCGGCGTGTTAGGCTTTGGCGTTGTTTTTTGGGGGTTTGAGTCGTAGGTTTGGTCATACCGGATTTCCCTCCGTTCCCCTACTCACCGCCTCCTCAGGCCCTACTCCCAGTCCGTCCCGGGGGTGGTCCCTGTTCCCCTCCCCGTGGTGGTTTGGTTGCTGGTTCGCTGTGCGCGTGGGGATGTTCTTCGCGTGCGGCGGCGACGAAAGGGAGAGAGAGAGAGAGAACCGGATAGATAGATGTGCTGTTTTCATAGGAAGTTAGGCCGTTCACATCCTGGGAGGATCATCAGAGCCCGTGAACATCGGTAATGCGGCAGACAACCGCTTGGCTCAGCAAGCGGTGGAGCCTGCCGGAACGACGTCCGGCCCGTCAAGGTGTTCCACGCAGGCAGTAACGACCAGAGCCGTGGGGATAACGCCTGACTGGTACCAGATCGTACTCCCATTGTCGGACCCGTGGCCGGTAGTTCCGTAGGTGCAGGGTGGTTTCAAACGGTCCCGAAATCCTGCATTCATCGGGGAGACAGCTAAGAAGCCAAGGGGCCAAGGGTAAGCAGGTTCAGACCGCGGGGGTACCTAAGCTCCCTCCGGGCGGGTCTCGGGGTTGACTCAGGCCGATCGACCAGGCAGTGGTCCGAGTTCACCTCCGCAGGGGAAAGGAACTGGGTATCGTCACAACCGTCGTCCGGCTGGGCGGGGTCCCCCGAAGCCCCAGGCGCAATTGGAGCGCCAGTTCGGCGCGAGCCGGCCGAACCGACCGGCACTTCAGGTGGCTCGGGACGGTCGGATCCTGGGGCGACAGTGGGGCGCCTGGTCGCTCGGCTGATTCGAACCGACCCGGTTCTGGGGGCTCCGGTGGGTCGGATACCGAGGTCCGACTCCGAGGGGTCTACGGCTCGGTGGGGGCGCCGGCGGAGCGCCCGGCCGGCTATCGCTGGCCGAACCGACCACCAAGAGCCCGGGGGCTCCGGTGGGTCCAGATACCAAGTCCCGGACTCCGGGAGGAGGTCTACTGCTCGGTAGGGGGAGGGAGGGGGCCGCCGGTCGAGCGCCCGTCCTAAAAACCGACCACCGTGATCCCGGGGGCTCTGGTGGTTTCTGATACCGAGGCCCCGTACTCCGTAGTATGTTCTATTGGCTTGGCGGGGCGCCGTGCGGATCTCCCGCCGTGTTTGTGCCGCCTGAACCGTGGCCCACGGATCGGGGTGCTCAGTGGGTTGGACTCCTGAGGTCCAGACTCCGAGTGGTGTTTAACGCTCGGTTAGGGCGCCGGCGTAGCGCCCGGGTCGGCCTTCGGGCCGCGGCACTGACCATCGGGAGGCAGGGGGCTCCTGGTGGATTAGAACCGAGAATCCATACTCCGTGAGGGGTCGACGGACATCGTTAGGGCTTCGGCGGTAGCGCCGTCGGCTTCATCATTCGGGCCCGAACCGACCATCGGTTCAGGAGCTCCGGGGGGTTAGACAATAAAAGAAGACCGAGGCCTGGACCCCGAGAGGGGTCGACGGCTCGGTTAGGGCGCGGCGGAGTCGCACCCGTCGGCGTTCGCCCGCGAACGACCCACGTGGGAGCCAGAGGGCTCCGGTGGGTCCGGACACCGAGTCCCTGACACCCTATGGGTCGACGGCTCAGTTAGGGCACCGGCGGGTTCCGGGTCGGCTTTGCCCCGGCCGAACTACCACTGGAGGCAGGATCCTCCGGTGGGTTTAGACACCCGAGGAATCCGTGACTCTGAGAGAGGGGTCGACGGCTCGGTTAGGGGGCCCGGTAGAGCGCCCGGTCGCCTCGGGCCGGCCCAAACCACACCGTGCATCAGGTGGCTCCGGTGGCCCAGACAACGCAAGATCGTACTCTGAGAGAGGTCGCCGGCGGGGGCGCCGATCGGCTTCCGCCGGCCGAACCGACCAACCGCGATGCCGTCGGTCTGACAAATCAAAACCGAGGTCCGGTCTCCGAGAGGGGTCAACGCCTCGTTTGGGGCCCTGTGGCAGGAGAGCTGGGCCGGAAAGACCTCATCGCGAGAAGTGTTTGCCCGTGCTAGCTGGTTCTAGCTGGTTGGGGGGCGCGAGGAGCCCCAGGCTGGCTTCAAACGGTCGGTCGGATCCGATGTGCATGCGGTCACACTGTCGGAGTCGGTAGACTGGGCCAACACCAGGGCCAGGACTCCGTTGCCCCTGTGGTCGTTGTCCACACGAGGTACGACCTCATTAAAGGGCCGACGCTTGGGGTTTGGAGTCCCGGCGAATGAGAAGCGCCAGGCTGTTTTTTTTTTCCAGCCTGCCGAACCGACCGTCACCATCGGTTCGCGGATCCTCTGGGCGCTCTGGGTCCTGCTTCGGGTCGGCGAGGCGCCGATAGGCTCGGCGAGGGCCGCGGGCTCATGAAGGAGCACCATACCGTTTGCCGGCCGACCAAATCGATTACGATCCTGGGGCAGGGGAGAACCAATCGCCAAGCTTCCGACGGAGGCCAACGGCTCGTCGTGCTGGGCGCCTCGGAAGCGGCCGAGCCGACCGGCCATCTCGAGGCTTTGAAGGTCGATCTTTGAGGCACCCACTGGGGCGCGCGGGTTGGCTCCGGCTAGCCGAATCAACCACTAGGAGCCAGGGGTTCCGGTTTTCGAACACTACGAGGTCAGGACCCTGAGAGGGGACCAACGGCTCATTTGGGTGGGGGTTTGCGCAGGAGACGCCAGTTCGGCTTCAACTGTCCGAACCGATCGGCAGCCCAGAAGCAGAGTGTGCCGGTTAGGCCGGTCCCCACCGGTGCGGGGTTTTCCGCCGAGGTCAGGCAGCCGCCAGCTTCGGGGGAGAAAGTCCCCGGTGGGACTTTCTTATACCGCACAGCCCTCGGAGGTGGAGGGGCGGCAAGGCCCAGTCTCTGTCTTCTCGCAGCACGGCGCGAGAGGGGTGTCGACCGGACAGAGTTTTTGTGTCGTTTCGACCAACCGCCTCCCCCTCCCTCATGACCCAGTTTTGAATGCCCTGAAAACCATTTTCTTCTGGAGCAGTCTCGTGTCCCTTGAGCAGGCCCCCCACCGGCGTCAACGCGTTTCCGTAGAGGCCGCTTTTGTTTCGGGTCGTTCACTCGCCATCGGAGACCCAGGTTTTCGGCCTCCAGCGGGCGTTGCTCCTCGGCACTGACCTTCCCGGACGCTCAGGAATGAAGCGTGTCGCCACATTCCACGTGGATTGGGCTCCGAAAAGCCGTCCCGATCGGAAGACGCGCGCCGACCGTCCCGCCTTCCCTCCTTGCCCGTGCCGTAGACAACCACCCTTGTGGCCGATCGCTGGTGATGGTTCCACCCACTTCGATTCATCGCCCGGGTACCTCCACAAAGAGGGATGTTTTCGAACCCTGGGACCCTGGACCCCCGACTCGTCGGTCCTCATGTGTTACGCATGCGCTTAACGGCTCTTCGTGGAACTCGTGGTTACGGCGTTCACGGCGTAGGGGCGCAGCCTCGGCGGGACCCAGAATTGATCGCAGCTAGCCCAGCGGCCCCCCCCTCCGTAGGGCCACGTCGCGTGGCGGGACACCGTCCTCGAGGCGGTGTCATACCTACGGAGAGGCCCATGAAAGCTGCTTTGTGCGGACTGACCCTCCTGGGCGTAGACCCCATTTTTGTGAACGGCTTCAATGCCGCCCGGCATACGAGACCGGCAGGAGGCCGCCTCCGCAAGCGCCCGCCGACCTCGACCTCTAAGCTGAAGGGGAGGCCGAAGGCATAGGCTAACACTAGGTCGTTACGCAGTCCTCGTTTCTTGGCGAAGCACCACCCCGCGAAGGGGTATCCGCCCTTCCTCTCAAGGAAATTCCCGGTGGGGTCCCTTGCTACCGCCATCCCCGATCCTTCCTGCAAAAGGGTGCTGGCGAACGTCGATATACCTACGGAGCCGCTCCTCCCCTTCACCCCTTCATCCACACATCACGGGCACGGCCGATTCCTAGCGCTCCGCTACAGTGGGCATGACCTAATACCGCTTGGTGTGGTCCCTCCCATTCGGCCTCCTGATGGCCCCGAGCTCTTCCACCTGGGTCCTTGCAGCCCCATCCTAGCATTTTTGCGGCAGGAGGGTATCACAGTCGTCGCTCACACAACCAAATACAACCGACGATTGGTCCGGGTGGCCCCGTCGAAAGCGGGTTCCGGTTGCTCAACCGCTCGGGTTCTAGCGCGTCTCGGACGTTGCCGCGGCTCCAGCGTTCATCCTGGCCTCCTGAGTATTCCCCGCCAGGGCCGTGACTCGGTCCCCTTGTTCCGCTGCCACTATGATTGAACTATCTCGATGCTCCTGGCCGTCGGGCGTGCGGGCCGCTGAGGCGCAGTCTGTTGGTCGATCCGCCCAAGCTTGATCCCCCTCTTCGTGGGGACCTCGGGCTCTTCCTGTCCTCATGGACGGAGCCACATAGGTTTGGCGTGGACAGAGCCACATGTGTGGCTGCGGCTATAGTCGTTTTTTGCGACTCCCTTCCCAGGGCGACAGTGAGCCACAGACGCGTCGCTCCCGGGTTGAGGGACAAGCTTGGACGACGGCCCCTTTTGGGCGGATCAGCGCCACGGCACGCAGTGACGGTCCCTATCGACGACCCCGTTCGTCGATTTCTTTCTTTCTGTGCGGCTAACAATGCGCGGCGCCGAGGGGAAGTGCGCCCTCTGCTTCCCGGACCCTTTTCGCTCGGGCAGATGGGTTAGCTGTGGAAACCGCCGCACTTGCGCCCTGTGTCTCTTCTGGGGGAGACGAGCCAACAGTGCGTCCGAACAAGCGGCTTCCGGGGTACCGGTTGGCGGACGTCGCAACATCCCTCGGTTGTAACCCCCTTGGTTGCCTCGTTGCACCGGCCGATTGTCATGCGTCTTGCCCTCTTCTACCAGGGGAAGCAGGCTCGACGATTCCTGGCCTTCCGCCTCCGCCCTTGCGGCGATTACATGCTGTTTTTCCCGGCTGTGTCCTCCAAGTCGGAGTCAGGTGCCCGACATCCACTCTATGCAAACGTTAGCGACATCTCCTCCGCTCTAATTTGGCTCCGGCATGTCTCCTCGCCACATCCGCGAAACGCCTTACAAGCGCTGGAGCTCCTCAACCTCAACGCCGTTGTGGGGGGTGGCCGCCTAGCCTCAGGAGCTTTCTTGAGCGCTTACTACCACCTTCTTTTCTTCCCTTCAACGGTCCGAACGGGATCCGTTTCTCTCAGATCCGCTTTCTTTGGCAAAGATCCAGATCCGGGGCGTTCGCAAGCCCCCGGAGTGTTGACCTCCCCCGCGATCGTGTCGCGCCCGGGAAACCCGGACAAGCACTGTGCCCTCCCGCTTGGGCTTGGTTTATCGATAGGACGTCTCGTTTGAATCCGTCACGGCGATCAATGTTGTTTGGCTTTCTTCCGCATCCGACCTCCTCGCGGCACATGGCTTTCGTCGATTCCCTAGACCGAAATCGTGAGGAAAGCGGCGGCGGGGAAGACTCTCTGAAACACCTCTTGTCGCGTGCTATGGGACGGCGCTTGTTTTACAAGGAAGGGAGTTTGCCATTCGGCTCTGTCAACCTTCCGACTACTCTCATCCGCCTGCAAACGGCGCGACGGCACGGGCCCACCACCGAGGGCCCTGTGCTAGACTGGTTGCATGTCGATAAGGGGCTAAGTAGAGTAGGTGAAATTAGATCTACAAAACAGTACGGGTTTGTGAATCGGTGGCCTACGAATACTTACCCCTTATCTACAGTCCCACCCATCCAACCCCTCTCCTGACGCGAGCTCGTCGTCAGGCGGTCCACACATTCGCTCGTGGTAAACCCCTCGAAATGCAGGACGCCTAGCTTGTAAAAAAGAGAAGGCGATGGGGGTGCCGAACCCGGTTCAAAATAATGTTAAACTGTCCA
Organism: Sclerodactyla briareus; assembly: GCA_026419785.1. Classification (NCBI taxonomy): domain Eukaryota; kingdom Metazoa; phylum Echinodermata; class Holothuroidea; order Dendrochirotida; family Sclerodactylidae; genus Sclerodactyla; species Sclerodactyla briareus. The sequence goes on along the minus strand of JAODTK010002321.1, from coordinate 9,298 downwards.
TAAAAAACACTCGGTAATCATATTGATGGGGTTGCATGGTCTATAAGGGTAAGTATTCGTAGTCACTCGCAAAAAACAAGAACAGTATTCACAAACCCGTACTGTTTTGTAGAAACCATACTCAAGGATACTTAAGAGTTTGGTTTCCTCTTTTAAAGCACTTAGCCCTAGCTTGACAGTCGTTTCCTCAGACCTGGAATCTAGGGTTCAACTGCTCATTGAAGGATCCCAAAAACGGCAGTGGGGATTAAAATTGATTGACCAGTCACAAGCTGGGTCTTGGGGTGTGCAATCATTGCATTCGGTTATGATTTGAAGAAACAAATTCATGAATATGGGTTTTAATCCCCCGTCGAAAAAAAAACTTCGCCTAATCTTTTCCCCTTCAAGTTCACCCTGGGTGTAAAATGGAGACCTATACAACCTCACTTGGAGTCATTGGTTGTGTTACCTAATTCCCAGTAGCTCTCGGATAACTAACGCTTTCATTTATCCATAGTTGTAAAGCGTAGCATTGTGCAACTGTCTCATGTGTGGGTGTTGCCCACTTGTTATGATTGATCAATGATCTCGAAAGTCCGCCGAGGCTGGAGCAAGGTTTTTTCGAAAAAAATGAGCAATGAGCATCATTAACTACAGTATTCATCATGATGGGGACAAATTTGAAATCTTGTTCATAATGCTCCCTGTGTATCACCTTTGGTAAGGTCAGGATACCTAAGGAATGGCTTCACAGAATTCATTCCTCTTCCTCCAGTTTTAATCAGGGCATGTCCCTGAGATTGGGGGTGGCTGCATTCACCTCACTGTTGCATCATCATCATCATCTTGAAACCTGATTGGCCAAGACATTTCTGCCCTTGCTTACCCTCAACTTCAGTTTTTAGACGTGAGTGGTCCCAGACCGGAAAAAACCTCTCCCCATGTTGAAAGAGTTTAGTGGAAAAACTATTCATCTATTTATAATCGTCGTTAATAAAGAATGATGAAGTATGTCAGTATCCAGCCTATTCAATGTGGGCACAACAGTAAGATATTGTGATAATAACAACCATGTGTTATGCAGAGCCTTGGACAAGACCATTCTCTGTAGGATCTCCAGCTGTGAGTTGTAGCCAGATCTAAGTCGAAATGAAATGCTGAATGGAACTTTTAATGGAATTTTTAATGGAATTGAGGACGACAGCCAATATAAGTATGATACTTTACAATACATAGTAAATTTTATCGCATTTCCTTACTTCGTCAGTTGAAGATAACACTATCCGGGTATGTCCCGAATAGGGAGTGGCTTGGATTCACCTCATTCTTGCACTGCTTAACTCAGAAGAGAGAGGACCAGGATGTTGTCGAGGCCCCGCCGAGGCCGGACAACAATGGTGTCTTGAGTTTTGTAACACTGTATGTAATGTGGCGGCCTCGAGCCAAAAACGAGGCCGAGGCCGGGCTGAGGCCATGCAGATTCGGCCTCCAGGCCGGCCTCGACCAACAACTGCCCCTAACCAAATCATTTTCTGGACATTAGTGGTCCCTGCACCTAACATGAACTGGTTGGTCTCGTCCCCACCTTCAGCACAACCCAGCTACGCTGGTTGACTATGGTAATGGTATGTGTTATCTATCTGTCTGTCTGCACATTGGTTTTGGCCCCCCGAAGTGGTCATCTCGAAGAACGCTGACCAAACTTGGATCCCAATTTTTTCCTTACGGTAAACCTGAGACAAGGTTTACTTGACCCTGTCAAGGTCAAAGGTGTCATTGAAGGGGCATCATGGGCAATTATGTGAATTTAAGGCAAAACGTTTGGCTCCTATCAAAGTTGGGATTTTCACAATGCGGTACAATCGGAGGGGTCGAATGATTACAACACGTACCTTCCTAGAACAAAGTGTATTTATTGGTCTATGATGTGTCAATATCTGTGGAGTCTGTCATTGGCATGGGGAGGGAAGTGTACATCATATCTAGCCTGGGATCAAATGAGTGCAGACAATACCCACAAGTATCACCGTTTGGTTGTACACATTGTAGGCTTCAGCATCCACCCTGTAGCCTGAGGGTTCGATTCCCTGACGGTTTATCTCCAAAAGACTTTGGGGGAAAATGGACCCTGTTGCCTTCTCGCTTGGTGGGCTTCACACGAGGGATTTGGGGCAGTGACAGAACGAGGGGTGGCCATTTGGGCACACGTTGCCGTCTGCGTATGAGTACGCCAAGAGCCCACCCCACATTAAGGTACCGCCAAGAGGCATTGCAATTATTTTGTGTACTGTGGAGGATTCTCAGCTGACAAAAGGTGCAGATTCCAGGTCTGCACCATCGCTTGGCCACTGAATAGATCAATAGGATCTCTGCCAGCAAGTAAACCAAAAATATTTTTTAATGTAAAACCACCTGACGGTAGCAGGACTTGACAAACTACACTTTGTAGCTATTATTTCACGCAGCTCCGAGTCAGGTAGCAGTTAGTCTTACCTACTGAATACCTAACTGAAGCTTTTCTAATGACATTTAGACAATATCAATATAAAGTTTTTGGGAACTTTAGTCTTTTGAGTTCGCGTAGTAATGAATGTGAATGAGGCACAACAACCGAGAAAAATTAGAGCACTGGTATTAACTTAACCATGTCAACATGGTTTGCACTGTAATTGCCAATCCTTGAGTCAGGTATGTTCCCTGCCCTCTGTTTTAATATGTCCCCCCCCCCCATTCTCACTGTAGATAGTCGTACACACAGTGTGTCACACGACCATTGCTCACGAGGCTGGGCCACTCCCTTGATGTTTGAGAAATGTCTCATTTTTTTTAGAACAGATCTCATGAAAAAGGGTTCCCGCAGTTCGTAGTGATTTCAACATCTTGTGGTGATTGCTTTTGATAATAGTGTTTTTTGCTTGTGTTTCCATTTAGGCGGCGCATACACAGCCTGAACCCGACTATGGCCTGACCGAGACAAGAAAGTATAGCCACCAATGGTCCCATAGCTCAAATCGTAAAATATTAAATGTGTAGTATGAACTTGTAGATGGGGTGTTTATCAAGAATATGGTTTTGCAACCTTGCTCTGCAACTGCTTGAAATGCTTGTGGAGCCAAGGTCACTCGGTCATACAGAGTGGGGGATCTAGTTAAGAAGTATTTCACATGAGAGGCAGCAGTCTGCACTCCGAGAGAGGTGTATATCCCTTTTTGGCCAGATCTTGATCTGGTAGTTGCAAACTGCCACTGGACACATCATGCCACATTGAGATGTCAGAAAGCGACTTACTGTTGGGTTACTGTTGATAGAGATTCCTCCAGTTCACGTTTGCCACTCGTTTAGGGTTTTTAAAACCTTTCAAAACCTGGGATGGTGGGACACGAGTTCCAAATTTTTTGGGCTGACCGAAAAAAAAGAAGGTTGGATAAACTTGTTACAATAAACTTGTACTGAAATAACTTCTGGGTATGTCCTCTGGTACTTCACATATCGTGAAAAAAGTCAACACAATAACAGAATTCAAAAAGAGAGGTATTCAACAAGATGTGTCACCATTTTATACAACCTTGTGACACGGTTTTGTCTTCCTTCTATGTCAAGGCAGCCCCAAGTCGAGACTAACATCTAAGAGATTCTACAAGTAACAGTGTCTGGTTCTACTAGCAGTACCTCGCCTTTTGCAAAATCTAGCATGCCGATGTATGTTATTTAAAGCATTAACGTTTATTGATGGTAGGGATTCCATGAGGTAGAGGCACAAGTGAAGTATTGGTTTCCACTGCAAGAGTATTGCCTATAATACCTACTGGGTGAAAATGAAAAAATGATATTATTGTCAGATACAAACAGCACTGCTCAAGGAAGAATTTGTCTGACAAATTTTCAATTTCTTTACAAAAAGCCAATGTCATCAGATGTCCTCAATCAATCACACAAAGTTTTGATAGGGTCCAAAGTCGCAGAGGTCTACTTTACACTGAGAAATAAAGAGCTGTATTTTGAGAAACATTTTCTCGAGTCTGTGGAAGGGTAATCGACCCACACACAGGTCATTAAGGTCGCTTGATAAACTCTTACACAGTAAGGCTGGAACTTCGGCAACGATTGAAAGCCAGAGAGTACGATTCACAAAGAAATCAAGTTCGACAATTCCACTTTGCTGAATTTCAGTCTTGGCTCCTAGTCTGTTAGGGTTCAGGAGAGACCTTCAGTCACTTGATGTGGCATTATTCAATGAATATGGGGATCCGAATGTTAGTGACCCTAATACCAAAAGAATTTTCAAAGTCCAATTATCTGAACAGCTAAATCGGGCATGAATTTACTAATGAATACCTTAAGCTTTCAGAAATACTGAACTTTGGGGGCAAATTTTTTAGTTACAACCGAATGGGCCCAGAGTCGTTGATACAAAAAACAAGTCGGGGGCTGGGGTATAGGTTAAAAGGGTTCTCAATCAATAGATCTCAAATCAGCTCATCAGACACGAACAAAACTGTACATTTTCATTCCTTAAATCAAGAAATCAACTCAAAAACGGACTGAGTGATTTATCCTGGTGAATGGAAAACAACTTTTCGTATTATTTTAAAGGTCATTTTGGGGTAGTGACGGGGGTTCAGGAAGAGACCATGCAGTCACTCGGATGCGGTGTGTATGGCTTATACTCATCACGGGACTTGGCTGGAGTATACGGAAGGTCTAGAAACCGAAGTGTCGGAATCCTGATAAATCATCAGACACAAAATCGGTGGGTCACGGAGATCATATCAATGGTCAAAAACTTAATTTGCAATCATTTATGGGCAAATTCTGGATTTCCTCAAAGTTTGTTGATGTGGGAGTGGGGCTGTGGAATCCTGGGTAGGCAGGGTTCGAAAAATGGTCGAAGGGGGGATCAATCGAAGGCCTTCAATGTGTCCTAGCTTGCATAATCACATCGCGAAATGTATTTTTTCCAGTAAGGGAGGGGTCAGGGTCACTGGAGGTAAAATAATGTGTAAAATTTCAATAATTTATGCAATACTGAACAGAAAGCCCAAATGACCTGGTTGAGGACTGTGTGTATATAGATAATTATATATATTATATATCGTTAAAAACGCAGTGTTTTTAGCGAGGCACTTCCAGGCCAGGCGGAACCCTAAGAACAGTCTCTCTCGGGAGGGCAGAGGCACACATCCGAGTCCGCTGAGCTTATGTTTTAAACCAATGTTAATGTTTTACCTGGGTAGAATTGGTCACCCTACCGTTGCAGACATACAAGTGCACCTGTGAACATGTCTTATCACTAAGCGTTAGACATGCATGACATTTACCATTCCAAGTAGGTTATACTATGTGACTGGAAGACTGGTACAAACAGGAAACTAGACATGTGTAAAGGGGGGGGGGGCGGTGAAAAACCCCCCCCCAGATTGTATATCCCCAGGGGCTTGGGGGGAAAATGAGGGGGAAACATGCTTTGTGAGCACTCATTGGAAGAAAGGTATCTGACAAAACGGTCCATAAAGATCCCCATTGTTGTCAGAAACAAATACACTTCAATCCACGGAACCCAAGTTTGGTTTAATTCCCAATGAAATTTTTAGCAGCATGGAATTATTCAGATTGACCACAGTGGCTAAAAACGGAAATGCGGCTTCTAACTTTTGAGGAACCCGGGGAGATGCAGCCCCGCATTCCCCACTTTTCGTTCAAAACTCAATCTGACGAAGTTTGAGAATCGTCACATAAATTTGCAAATTTGAACCTTCGATACCTTGCAATAACCCACATTTCGGTATCAACTATAGTCCCCTGACCCATCCATTTTCAAAGGGGCAGTTCAAATCCGACTAAAACTTGAAATTTTCGCGTAATTAATTCAATTACTAGGGCGGCCCCCAGCAATTGGGCAGTTGGGTGCCCCAAAAACTTATCGAGACAAACTCGAATATAGAGATTACACCAGGGCTGACACTGTGTGGCCAAACATTGCAGATGCATTGGGGATAAAGAGTAATGTGCGCTTCAGGGGGGAAAACGGCAAAGACGAGAACACGCACTAAAGTTTCGACGGGCGGGACTAACACACGCAAACCCATAGATAATCCCTGTCACACTGGATTCGGTGGTCGCTGGATCTAGTTATATAACCATCTCGCTCACAGATGACTCAATGATGAGGGGGCTGTGAAAAATACATTAGATAGCCTATTTATTTGACAAATTTAATGAGATTTAATCTGCTACAAGAAAAATGCAAACACTGGTTCTGATCATGCCTCAGCGAGTGGCAGCCATACCCCATGTTTCAGAACTGATCATAACGAGACTTTAACCAACTAATAACAGAGAGATCATCATGCCTGCTTTAGTTGCTCCTCTGCATTAACAATAGTCTTAGTGCTAGCGATTTGAGCCATGCCTATATGGAACTTTTATTAATTGATCGACATTAAGACCATATTCTGCAATAAATTGGCTAGCCAAATGAGTGGTAATCATCATTCTTGGATAAAGGTTGTGAAGTGTGACTGATAGGGTTAGGGAATGAGCATCCGTGAATTGATAGTCACACACTATCCCAGAGAATTCTTGTACACTCTCCCGTAAATTATGCCTCATACCTTTTCTGGTAACATAACCATGGGCCTATCCTTTTCATGAATATTCAATCAGCTGAACATTGTACGCATAGATCGACACATATTTGTTCATACCCAGTAAAACCCATTCAATAGACACATTTGGAATTATGTTGGGAGCTCATAAGAATGCTTGGGTACAACCTGGCAGTGTCTTCTAATAAATTTTTGGAAACAAAACTCACACACAACTTTTGTAAAGTAATTTTGTTACCGAATTTGGGAAGTTGATTGTCGTGCCTCGGCCAGCGGCCTCAACCACTTCTGAGGCCGAGCACGACCGAGCATTTGCTTCCCGAGGACTCGAGACCGGATGCCAGAAAAAAATGGCTCGAGGGAGGCCTGATCTCGAGTTTAAAAAGTTAACCTCCCCATCAACAATGTAAGGTGTGGTAACGGTATGTCGGGCAGAGAATTACCAGCTCTAGTGAATTTGCTGGGTGTCCATTTTAAAAAATTTTGTATTAATTTAGACAGTTTTCATATAAAGGCGCAACTAACCCTTCTTTTGGGGTCAAAACCCTCCGCTTTGTTGTCCAGATCATAGATATTTTTACCAGTGCTATGGCGGATGCAGCATTCTAAGTACTGTCTCATTCGTTGTGAGGTTTATACCTGCCTAATGAACAATCAAGTTGAGCTATAGCTGGATAGAGAAACAACTATGAGGCCAATTTTCCATTATTTATTTCCGATACCTGAACATTTTCTCCCCAGACAACATCTCCCACTTGATGGCTCTTTGAAATAAGCCACACGCCGAGATCATTCCCTACACTCTCAGTCCTACCTCTTCACGCATCATAGAGATTCCGTGATCGAGACGTCTGCCTCCGGGATGCTCCCTTCACGGTTACACCCTCATGGTCAAGCAAACCACCTCTTCAGATCCACTGCCATTCCCGACATTTAGTTGCCAAGTAGTACCGTCCACTTTGATCACATCTGTGGCAAACCATCAGCGGCATCTTGTTCAGCCTCATTGCTGTAACCCGAGCGGCCCGACTTGCCTTTGGATTGCCACACATCACTGCCAGCATTCCGTGTGTAGGAAGGACGGTCCCTCACACGGAGGAAACGTCATGAGCCCACGTGTCCAATACTTAGTCGCGATAGAATCGAAAGAGCTAGAATTTAGCAAATTATTTGTGAAGAAAGTAATATGCAATGGCCATTGAACTACCAAAAACGTAAAACAGTTTTCATTTAATTATTCTATCCCCCTTTACATAATCTTGTTTTTGAAAATGATTTTTCAACGAGTGTAGGCCAAACTTGGCACCACATGTCTTTTGAGTTTCGAAGAGGAATCACCTTTCAGGGTACTGCAACCTGCTGATTTGCATGATCTCATGATGTCCTGAAGTTTTAGATCTAACAAACACTCAGTGGATGTAGCCGATTGAGGTCAAATTTGCAATAATTTTGCTTGAACTAAAATTCGTTGAATGTGGTCTTTCGGTAATCGAGACCCTTTTGATATCAATGATAGTAACAGTGGGAAGGGGATAAACGCCCCTCGCAGTTACCATTGTGGGAGGAGGTGCATTTCAGAGAATGGGCCCCTCTGGGACCAGTGGGGACCCAAAGGAACAGCTATTAGGGGGGGAACCCATCATTCGACCGAATATCAGCAAGTGACTAAAATTTGTAGATAGGAAATACAAACATTTTACGGGAGTTCCTATAATGGGGCCCTCGGCCCAAAAATTACTGACATCCCTGATGGCCGTCTACCCAAGCACATATTACATGAGACTTTGAAGAAAATCAATTGAAGCTTGGTAGGAGGAGTGCTTTCAAGTATCCAATTGTTTGAAATTCATAGAATGGGCCCTGGCCCACGTTGGACCTTGGACCAAAAAATGGTCTTCTGAAACACCCGGAGGGGACCGCTTTAACATCAATATGATATCAGCACTGTGCACTAAAACTTTGGAAGGAGAAAGATCTGCATGATCCACATAATGGCTCTATGGCCCAAACCCAGGCACTCGTCTAAAATTCCTGGAACACCCCCCTAAGGCCTGCCTCTACCTAAAGGACCATTACATGGAACTTTGAGGAAAATACAATTAAAGCTTGTGGGAGAGATCATTCCAATCACCACTGTGTGAAATTCATGAAATGAAATATCAGCACGGCGACAATTAAATTTAAGGAGAACAATATTGTGGTTATTTCAAATCATGGGCACTTTGCCAACTGGGCCCTGGGACTGAAATCCTGAACCACCCCACAATGACCCTACCCAAGAAACATTACAGTAACTTTGAAGAAAACTAAATTGGAAGCTCTTGGGAGGAAGAGAGGTGCATTTTAAGTACCATTGTGTGAAATTTCAGGAAATGGCACTCGGGCCCAAGTGGGACCTTGGATCAAAATTCCTGAACAACCCCAAAAGTAAGGATCATGACCTCATTATACCGGAACATCAGCACTGGACACCAAAATTTGTCGAGTAGCCTTTTGCAATTTTTCACGTAATGGACCCATTGTGCCCCTGTATGCCCATTAACTGACCTTCGGTGGTCAACGAGACCCGTCAGCATGTGACCAAGTCTGGTCAAGATTCATCCAAAGCACGAAATTTGTGGCCCAAAAAGTAAAAGTTTACCGATGGATAGATTAGAGGAGAGACAGATAGATAGAGTAGATAGAGTGACATGGGCATCACAATAGCTAAC
>JAODTK010002320.1:0-18543 GCA_026419785.1 Sclerodactyla briareus | reverse complement strand
AATACAAGATTATTGACATCATAGTAAGTTAGGAGAAACGGCAATTACGTGATAAAACACTCAGTGACCTTTGGACCCTAATATTGACCTAATACGGGGTTGAGGGGTTGGGAGGGGGCCTCCCAATTCCTGCCTATCAAAAATTTCAATGCTCTGGATGATTTATTGAACAAGAAGAAATGCGAAAACTATGACATCATAGGGATTAGGGGATAGTAAATGACGCCATTCCTGTATAAACCTGAAAATGTGCACTTAATGACCTTGACCCTAAGTATTGATTAATTAGGCAGTTTTGAGAAACAAAAACAGGATATTCATATTCAGACACAAAATTATCTTCCAGAATCACCTATCGTTTGCTTTTCCTCAAAAAATGCCTCATGACCTAAATAGGCACATTTCTGAGATTTTTTTGCCTCGAATATATGTGACAATTCTCGCAACCGAGAATTTCTCAAGTAACGTGTGCTCTCCATTGCTACAAGCAGAAAAGGCCATGCAAGAAAATGGTTATATGAGTAGTGAGTGTGCGATATACTACCTATCTATATTATTACTATAATGATAATAATAATTTATAACATAAATGATATTATGATTATTATTATTAGTATTATTATTATTATTATTATTCTTATGATTATTATCTATTTATTATTATTATTATTATTTTATTATTAATGATTCAAACAAAAGTTGTCTTTTGAGCCATACCTAGACCTAATGCCCCTGAGGTGCACACAGAAAAGGGACAATACGGATACGCAATGATCATATTTTTAGTTCAGGCTGTAGTCGAGTCCGAAAGTTGACTTGAGAAATTAAGTTTTTCTTTCTAGAGAAGTGATTTCCCCCAATATTCCCGTTACTGCGGTCCTAATTCGAGCTCTTTTGTGTTCAATGTACTGATTAAAAAATGACCACCTTCCTTTCCTTGTCACGGTTGAAAATATTGAATATGTGGCCGCCCCGTTGATAACGGTAACAGTTATCATAGTAAAAAAAAAAATATGTCACAATCGTTTTTTTATATTTTATCTATATACCGAAATCCTCCGTACAATAAACTGGATAGTTTGCTGGGTTAATACCATTGTGAATATTAAATTGACATATTAAAAGACGCATAAGAACACAGCACCCAACGGACAGGGGTCTAGGCACATGGTAATGTGGTTTGATTTTAATACAAAAAGTAATATTATTGTTTGGGATTGATTGAAACGGTTCTTGGATGAATCTTGTGAGAGATGGAGAGAGTGGAAAATATTTTTCCACCGTTACCTAAACCTGCGCAAACACTTTTTATCCTGTGATTGCTCATACTATGTCTGTGGGCTGTCATTGAGCCATGCAATCACTATATACAAAACTACACTGTAAACAGGCTAATTGTGGTAAACTTATCTGTGCATTCTGTGGTCTTGGAAAAATTATTCTTCGGTCACTATCTAGGACGCGTAGTTGAACAGTGTTTCTCTGTGCATTGGCTCATGTGGGTAATTACTTTGCATACAATGCTCTTACCGGGTATCATCTCCGCTCTTCCTCGACGGTAACAGCACATTCTCTATGAGGTACACAGTCTTCTCCTTCCATGTAGAATCCTTCAGGACAGGGGACGAGTCGTCTCGCGTCCTTTGCGCGCATGTGCTTGATGCAGGGGTCTGGGTCTCCACAGGTTCTTTTACCACAGGTACAGTGACCGAAATACGTGTTGATGGGACAACCAGGTGTACCTGACCTGCATGCAAATGAAACAATTATCTGGGCTGCCTGCTTAAAAGTCGGTAATATTTTCCAACGCTTCTGAAAACTCGGAACATCATATAACAGGAAGTATCCTGGAAGGCACTATTCGTATTAATGGGCTCCTCTAAAAAATCCAGATCCTGGTCATGGAATCAGTAGACACGTGAAACGATCGATTGTCTATATTATATGCATGAGAACCACTGCTTTGGCATAGAGTTACACGAGGCTCACCGTTCACAATCACGTGGTTCGTCGCACCGTTGGAAAAAGAGTATAATTGCTGTGCTCGTCGGCGATGCGGAAATTGTTGTAGGAGAGTGAGATCACTGTTTTTTTTTGTTTTTTTTTTAAAAAAAACCCATTGGAGGTTAGTCATCTCTATCGAAGTCGTCGTTCTTCTGATTGGTGAGAAATGACAGTTTCTCGTTTCCTATCCAAAATTCTGTGAGGATCCGAAACCTGTTTGTTAGCTGTTCCAGTCCCGATCCAAACCGAAGTTGGAGCAACTATGACGCCTCTGTATTACCTGTGAATAAAAGATGATTTAGTGATATAGGCAACAGGGAAGTACGGAGGGAGCTTTTAGGAAATTTATCCAATTTATCCCACATGTATTGATGTGAAATATAGGTACTTTCGACCAGGGGATGTTGGACTACGAAAACAAAATCGAGAGCGGTAATCCTCCAAATTCCAATACCCAAAGGAGCCACAATAAAATGTAAATGTAAAACAGCTATGGAAGAATGAATAGCGCAAATGACAAATCTAAGTCGCAACATAGATCGTACAATGATTATCCAGTGTATATTTTCTGCTCACCCAACTCGGGAATTTCCAAACAATGTACTGACAAATATGTTTCTGAGGCTTCCTATTCAACTTCAATGCTTCCGTTTAGTTCCCTATCGATGAACGTGAGAGGAAATTTCATCACCAGACAGTTTTTGAGAAATGTTGCGCAAGCGTCTCGCGAACAACCATAAGTGAGCCTGTTTCTAACAGGAACAACTTAATGGTGTTTCAAACGGTCACCCTCTTATACAATACAACGTCCGCATTCTGCGGCATGTCGAAGGGATCCGAATTCAGTGATTGGCATTAGGTTTAGTCAAATATCACTGGTTTGAAGGCCATGTCATCAAGCTCCAAAAGAATCAAATGAGGGCTGATGAAACGCTAATACAAGTATGGTTGATCAGTTGAAGATAAAAAAAAGTATCAACTAACGGTCCTCCTCCATCATCTTTCATATTGCAGTAGACATCAAAAGCTTGGCCAATCCAATTATTAATTGGGTTGACGAGTTGTGATCCCATTCGAACGAGAGCCACATCAAAAAGGTCCTCACAATTCTCGGTACTGGCACGATTGCCCGTCCTCCCTAAACTCTAATTTTACAGTAACAGAGCGAAATTCCATTGCCCTGCCTTGATTTTCACAAAATCCGTTGGTACTACAGTTTGTACGAGTCCCGTGTGATCGCTCCATTAGAACAGGTTACATTCCCTAGCACCCATGGGTCACGTTTGATTCTCCTTCCTGGATGAAAAGAAAGGCCTTTATATAAACTGAAAGTTGATGCGTATCGAAGACTTTATTTTTCCACACGTACACTTGAGGTAACACTAACATTAGTTATAAATTTGGAATATATTCGTCACCATGAGAAAGATACTGTTATTTTAGTTCTCCAAATATACGTTCATACGTGAAATTATTGTTATTAATACTTATCATAGTAAGAAGAGAAGTTGGCGTTGTCACAATTTTTTTTTTTTTATTGTTTTGCCTATCTAGCGAAAAACTCCTCCGTTAAACGAACTGAAGAGTTTGCTAATTTAATACTCATTGTCAATTCATTTTGACGATATTGAAATACGTAAAAAAAAACACAGCACCCAACGGGCAGGGGATCAAAACATTGTCAATGTGTTGATTCCAATAAAAACACTGTAATATTAATGTTGGATTAATGCGCTATGGTGATCGGATTACCTCAGTCGGTTAAGCTTGAAAATGTGATCGAAAGGTTCGAGCGAAAACCCGGCCGGTGGTGTGTTCCGTGTGTACCTTGGCATGGGGCTTATTCTCCGTTGCTTCCTCAGACCAGGCGTTATTGGGAACCTCTGAGAGGGTACTTGTAATCACAAGTGCACTGAGGACGCGTAGCCATGTGATGAAATTTCTCCCGGGATATGTGGGGAGGGGGTTGGCGGGTGCCAGGAGTGTATAGGCTCGAGAGTGCACTGTGGCGCGGGTGACCGAGTTACCATTGACATTAGGGGTTAATACTCTTCAGCGCTTTGGATGTATTACGGTTAAAAAGCAAATAGTCAAATCTACATTAAATATTATTATTTCTATTATAATTATTATTATTGGTCACTCTGTGGAAGATCTTATTTCGACCATTACCTAGAACGTGTAGGCAAAAATTGCTTTCATGTGCTTGTTCGTACTTTGTCTGTGTGCTTTGAGGCGAGCGATGCCATTGAATGGGTTACAGCTACAGTGTGACAAAACATATTAACACGCTATCGGCAAAGGCTGGCCGAAAAATTGGCGCACTCCGTAGGGTTTCGTGCAAGCTGGATGCCACAAAAAAACTAATATATACGGACCCGGTTCGTAGCATCATGGTTAGCCTCTTATTGCTGGATTGGATCCTCTCATCTACGACAAAACTTCTTGACTGCGTCAAAACAAGCCCTCCACATCATTGGTGCGCAGTGGCACAGGCACAGCGGAAACTAACGATTACCATCCCTTCAGACACAGGCAAAAACGTTGGCCTGCCTTGATTGCCCTGTACAAAATGCAATTCTTGTCCCTCCCGACCTAGAAGTTGAAGCTAAACCTACATTCCTATGTGAAGCGAAGGAAAGCGAAATTATATAAAAAAGGCTAATTATATTAACTTATTTTTGCATTGATATCTTACCGGTATCACTCCTCCTTGCTTCCTCGAGGTAAAGCCCATTCTCTCTGAGGTACACATCGTTCTACTTTCATGTAGGGGGGGGGGGGGGGAATCTTCAATACAGGGGACGCAGTCGTTTCGCTGTCCTTCCCCACATTGTGTGGATGCAGGGTCTGGGAGTCTCCACAGGTGCTTCTACAAAGGTACAGTTACCGAAAAACGTGTCGATTGGACACCAGGTGATGTGAGACCTATCATTCATAAAAAATATCTGAGTGGGCGTGCTGAAAGTTGCTATTTTCCAACCGCTTCTGAAAATACGAACCACAAATGAAGCCATCACTTGCAGAACGCAAAAACTTGCCTTCAAACGAGATGTCAGAGATCCGAACGTGTAAGATTCACTCTGAAAAAATGTTGTGTTGTAATAGCACAACCATATGGTGAGGTGTAAAAAATTCACAATCTCTATGCATAATCTACAAATGTTTGATTGGTTACACCAAATTTACACAATGTTGTGTTATTCCTGACAAGACACCGGAATAGGTTTGCTAGTTACGTAGGGTGTTGTCAAATGCAACATAAATGCGAAGAGTGTTATTTTATATGTTGCACTGAATATAATCAAGCACACGTTTCTCTTCCCCTCCCCATGGGCTTGGAGCTACTCCTGCAAAATAAAAGTGGTCATCATCTACCGGGAAATATCCTGTAGGCACTGATCGTTCCCTTATGTTGAAGAGAACGAGTCCAGATGCTTGTCATGGATTGTGTAGATACTTTGGAACTATCGAATGTCAATTATATTCAAGGAAACAACGCCTGCTTTGACATATAATACACAGGACTCACCCGTTCAAACTCACGTTTGTTCTCGATGTCTCAGAATTAATAATTCTTGCTGTGTCCGTCCGCAATTGCGGAAATTATTGTAGGTACATTGAGGATCCTTTCAGTACCATTGGAGGTAGTCAACTCTATTGAAAGTTCGGAGTCGGCTTCTGGTTGGTGAGGATAACAGTTTCTCGTTTCCTATCCAGAACTCTTGGGACGGTAAACCAAACCCCTGTTTGTAGCTACTCCCATCCCGACAAAACCGAACTATGGATCCCCCATGGCGCTTCTGTATAACCTGTGAAAATAAAGATATATATCCCACATGGGGACTTATGGTTTCGTCTTCGCCGGTGCCGCCGCCGCCACCGCCACCGACCGCCACCGCCGCCGCCGGGCCGCCGCAGATTTTCGTGTTAGCACATTCCGTCCCACGCATTGTCAGATTGACTTAACTTTTCACACATGTTTGTCGGATAAAATCTCGGATGAAGTTCGAAAATGGTCTTCGCCGCACCACCAGAGAGCGGTCACTCTGATTTTCGACAAACATTTTTATCGCTGAATTGCCGCGCGTCGGAACATGTCGTTCGTTTCGGGGGACCACCTTTCATTTTCGCGGTCTATGGGACCCCAACCCGACCGCGGCATTTTGGATTTTTTTTTTTTACGAACACTTTCCTTTATTTTTCCTTATGTATTTTCCTTTCCTTTTTTACTGAGTTGTTATGTTTTGGAACATGCGATCGTTTTGGGACCAACGTTCTTTTCCCTCTTGTCCCCATTGACCCACCCAGTGGCCTTTTTTTTTAATTCGAACTAACTTTTTTTAGCACAGATTTGCCATTTGAAACATTGCCATCATTTTGGTACAAACTTTTCGTTTTTAAGCCTATCGGCCCCCAACTGAATCCTCGCTTTATCAAATGTACATTGCCTCTCCCACTGATTGCTCAAATGGGGGATATACACATGGCGGTTTCCACCCCCCAGGCGATTCTAGGTTTACTATAGGTAACATGTATAAGCGGGGTAATGTAGACAATTTCTGCAATTATTTATACCCTCATATAGTAAATGTAGTTACTTGACCAGGGTTGTTGGACAACGAGCTCGATAGCGTGATCCCAAAGTGTACTAGCGAAATGAGCACAATAAAATGTAACTAAGAACACCTAATGGAAAATATGTCGGAGAAAATGACGAACCGAATTCGCAACATTTCAGTTTCTTTGAAGGTATGTGAACATGGACAGGTACAAGACAATCGTGAAGAATGAGTGCACGGGCTATAATTTTCCATCGGATATCGATGACCGGGTTTTAAAACAATCGCCCTAGATCGACATCGTCAACGTAGATTCACCTTCAACTGTCCACCCCGAGAATCTTCTTCTCATCACCATAACCCTTCGATGGCTCTGGTACCATCTGGTTGTGATATAATATACAACCGGGCGAAAGCTTCAGCGGAACACTGATCGAGGAACCTCCTTACAGTCCTCGGGATAGCCCAATTGGTGGCGGATGAAATATGGCGTATCTGATAGTAAAGATAAATGGAGTCTATTATACAGGCGAATTGGCTCATTCGGTAAGCTTGGGGCTGCAGAAATAATTTATTAGCAGCCAGAAGGACATTGAAGCCCGAGGGCTTTTCCGCAGTGCTGTTGAAGAAGCCACATCTTCTGAAACGTTACTTTAGCGAAATGGTCGTATGTGTGTAGTCCACTGAACATGTCGATGGAGTGTCATACTGAATATTGTGTCGTCCCGGTCGTGAAAAGCACGAACTTTCACCAATTGTCATACGGGTCTCACTTACGCGCCTGAAATTATTTAAGTCAATTGGTAGGGTGCTTGCAAGTTCCCCCCCCCCCACCCCCCGGCGATTCCGAATCCCGGCTTAGCCATACTTACGAATAGAACCAAAGGAGCGCGATCACAACAACTGTTACAAGAAAAGGCAACTTTCGACACGCTGTTATATATTGGTCCACTCACCACAATAATCCGCACCCTTGTCACAAATTCTCTGAAACCAGAACGCCCATAGTTTTTCCGATTCCGCTTGTGAAAATGATAAACAATTTGGA
Organism: Sclerodactyla briareus; assembly: GCA_026419785.1. NCBI lineage: Eukaryota > Metazoa > Echinodermata > Holothuroidea > Dendrochirotida > Sclerodactylidae > Sclerodactyla > Sclerodactyla briareus. The sequence continues at coordinate 10,929 of JAODTK010002320.1, read as the reverse complement.
TTCGGGATACACTAAATGGTTTCATATAGAGTGCTTGTTCACATTTTGTTTTGGTTTTTTCATTGCCCCGTAGTCGTACAAAATCAATATTTTGTCTGTACGCTCGTCCCCACACACACCAATTCAGCTTGATGGTTCCAGTCAGTGCTGGACTTTGCTAGATTACAAACTAACAATTACCCAAAAAAAACAGTTCTCATTTCTCCCCAATTTCAAACCAGAATTGCCCGATGGTTCGGTACGAAAACTGATAGCGTTTCTGTACTTATCGTCAGGACTCACCCATCAACTTCACTCGTTCGTCCCTGTCAGGTTTAGACTTGGACTTGGATTACAAGATTTCGTCAAAATTTATCAATCTCCCCATATCTTATCCAAACATGACCGAGCATCGTACATAAATAAATCAGCGTATCTCTACGTCGTTGGAACCCACACACCAAAACAGTCGGGTTTGGGTCACACACAGACCATCCATCCATCCATACCCAAAACCAACTGCAAAGATTCCTTGGGTTTCATAAAAATTACATTTCTATTCGGTTTCGAAATTCAACTCACATGAGCTCAAGCATATTCTGATCATAGTGCTGTGAATTTCGTAGTATTAAAGCAATATCCCTCCTCCCCTTCAGTCCTCAATAATTTTTTTGGTTTGGAAGACTGTGTCGGAACGGAAATTTATTATTGCATTTGTATAGTTTTCTATATGCTGTCTGTTCGAGTTTTACATTGTTAGATGGCATTCGAACGTTCCACAACACTCAATATAAGTTCACAATACTAATAAGATCAAACCCCACGTTCGTTTCCATATTCGATACTAGCGTATTGAATAAACGTGCCACTGTTTGAATTATTTAATATTTCTTAACCTTGCTTCATCAAAATCATAGTTTTTCTCATTGAAGCGTCAACCAACTATATAGGGGGCATATTAAAAAAATAGTAAGATTTCCCGTCGCAAATCTTGTGTAATTATTTATGTTGTTTCGCTACTACATGGTTTGCTAAATCTATTTTTTCATTATTCACCACTTGAGTTGAAACCCGTTGTTTCGCCACTTTTTCCATGACTTCAAAAATCTCCCAAATTTCTGAATTGTGACGCACAGAGTGTTAAAGCTAGTGAGTCTTGAACGATCACCTTTACCTAATATGGTAGCTTAGACAGATCCGTTGATAAGAAAGGTTCTTTTCCATGTAGGTTAAAATCAATTATCATGTTACAATCTCTTACAAGTGAGGTGGCGATAAACTTAAAAAACTCACACCCCTGCGTTTGAAAAACTAAATTGAAAGAGCAAAAGAAAATGGTTTCTTACCCTAAGAAAAGCTCTGTCCGCAGGTTTACGTGCCCACTCTGAGAGTAAAGGAATGTTTGGAATTCATTATACATGGTAATTTATTTCTGCATTTTACTAATCAACGCCACGAAGTAGTGAACAACCTCCTAGCACATAACTCAACATGAAATTTGACATTAAGGAAAAATACATTAATGTAATGAAACATAATAGCAAAAGTATAGGACATACATTTAACATAATAGAACGTACGAAAAAAATCAATTATAGGCAGAGGTTAATACCGGCACAGATGAGTCGATATAATATAGAATCTCCAAACCACATTTCGAATATATTCTTCTAAACTCATTTCAGTTGCTTTGCAAAAACCACCTTGTTTGTGACATCAAGGCAGAGACAATGTATCTGATGATCGTATTACGGTTGAACTTCGCCAGCATGCAGACTTAACTACTTCTCCACTCGAATGTCTGAATCGTTTTGTAAGTTTGGTAATATAGCTCCCAATATTTATTTTAATTTCCTCTCACTAGCACAGTCTTACTAGTTCCAAAGATCACGTGACCCTTCATGCATAGTGCACTTAGCAGAATCGTCCAATGTTACTCGTATACGCATCAAGAAGCCTTTGGTCAAACTTTGTTTTTTCATCCCTGTACTTCTATTAGGTTAGGAAGCGAATCAGACAAATGGTCTATTCATGCAACGTATTATTCGGTCAGTGAAGTGCATGAGAAAAAAAGTAACGGCTGGAAGAATGTCTTGATAGAAACAACTATAGGGTACATATATATAGACAACCAAGTGCTAGTACCATACTCATCGTTGAAACACTATTGGCGATCGAAAACGTAATAACAAGTCCTGTTGTATCTCGGTTGAGCGTTTTTTATACGCTCATAAGAACATAACCTGTATCATCAATTAATGCGTGATGCAGTCTCTTGGACGGTGCTTGTAACGGGTGGCGTGCCTTTCCCAAGCTTATAACCACTATAAACCAATAAAAGTCAAATTCAGGAATTTGAAATTTATTGATTCAAAGAAAAAAAACAAACTAAAAAAGGAAAAAAAAAAATTGTGAACGATTTGCAACAGAATCACGCACTGGCAAAATGAATACCATATTCGCGTTCAAGCCATGGAGTTATCATTGACTGGAGAGGTTGTGAGGCAGTGTTCATGGTTCCAATTTGAAAATGTTAGTGAATGGCGGAACGGAAGTGGGTGACTGCACTATATCCTTTACCCACGATCATACTCTCATCACGTGTTTTCCGTCCCTAGGTGAACGAGCATTCTACGGTCTATTTTCAGTGCCAAAATGTGACAACGATTGTGCCTGTCCCGCATATCCACATTTTTCATAGTATAAGCCGCTTATTGTGCACCTAGTGAGAAAAACAATTGAAAACCTATACGGGAGCTCGTAAGCATAGTGAAGAAACAATTGATTGAGACCCCCCCCCCCCCCCCCACCCCCGCCCCCCCCCCCCCCCCCCCCCCCCCCCCCCCCCCCCCCCCCCCCCCCCTCCCCCCCCCCCCCCCCCCCCTCAATAATTACAACTGATTGCGTTGACAAAACCACCTCGGACGGGAATATAACGGAATGAAGGATACTTAATCAACACAGACTTCAATTGAAGGTGATTCGCGGAACATCTTTCCGTACAGGCCTGGTCACATCTTGCGCGACAAAGGTCCGCGAATGACCGCTGAAGGCGGCGAATGAGATTTGAATTTCCGCAATGTTTTTGGCGAACCCGACTTGAGTCTCCATGAATGCTCTACGCACGTTGTTTGGTCCAGGTACATGGAATATTCGATTTACTCTTACTTAGTTCAGATTAGTTCTTACTCTAATCACTGTTAGCTGTAGGTTACCGTGTCGCATGGTTCATGGCGTATCGGCCTAAATGTATAGGATTACAGGACGAGAGATTGCGTGAGGTTCGCCCTATGCTATAAGGTAGGTGCATGCGCCGCCCAGTGTATCTATTCGGTTACATGCGCCTAGCTACGCAATGGTTTCGTACTGATGTGAAGCTATTTTTGTCATATTATACATATACTTTCTCCCGATTCCCTGTGGTGCATAGTGTTCGTGGTACACTTGGTATGCATTCTTATGGGGGCATTTGAAATGATTTTGATCCTTGATCGTCGTAGGTATCTACCGCTTGTCGCGAAGGCTACCAATTTTCAAAGTTAAAAGAATCGTCCTGGCGTCGTGAGCGTCCCAATTCGTGACAGCATGGCATTGACTTTTGTAGCGTGTCGCGCTAGTCTAGCGGCCTCTATCATTTGTGCTGTTCGTGGAGGCCGAACTTGGTCACAGGCGCTACGATGCCTTGCGACGCATGACGAATTCGCTGCTGTATCTCTGTTGGGAGCCAACTAACTGCAGCAAGAATTGTGAACATTGGGAGCGTCATGTGACGTTCTTTTATTGTTTACCACACAAAACACTTTAGTATTGGGTGGGCTGGCTCTCAACATCTCTAGTTTTGCTCCTACCTACCCTAGAGCCGACCTCGTACCTCAACTGTAGCGATCGAGTCGTGTGGCTTGCCCGATTTAGATCTATATTACCTGCAATACTCCCCCCAAACAGGTGATCGTCTCTCGACAGTGCGGAATCGCTTGCGGCGTGCAATATACAAAATGAACTTACCCGAAATATCTTATAAGACGGCTGTCTACAACACTCACAGACCAATAAATTTTCCAATAATGAAATTCGCCGCTCATTCGTATCGCCGTCGTAGCCAAATTCGGGAATGTGGGAAAGGGGCTTTTTTAGTCGCGATGGTGCGACCAGGGGCTGTACTGAATGGGGGCTGTCGGTTCAACAGACGTAGTTTTCAATTGGCATCCAGCTAGCCGTGAATAAAGTGCTTCACACACCACAGCCTTATGCTTGGTTTAAAGCGACGTTCACACGCGAACAAATTACACTGATTAGATACATAGATAACGTAAAGGGCGAACGGATACACACGCACCGTGGTCCCGCATCCAAGTTCTTTGCACGTGTGCAGTAAATTATAAGGGTTTCTCTTTCAACTGCGGTGTACCTATCACTTGTTCATTCGTATGAATGTGGACATCCGCGCGATTAATATATCATATTGCACAACAAGTAATTTACTAGTAAAACAAAGACTCTCAACACATGATCAAGCTCAGAATAGGTTACTGTTTAGGCAATGGCCTCGGTGCTCTATCCTATAAAATTTTCCTTTTGTCATTGCTAACTCAGTCGCAATAATTAGACGTATTGATGTGAATGCAGCATTCCTTTTCGGCAATCTTTACTTTATACTCGATCTCGTGTATCTTTTAGAAGAGTTCAGACCTAAATACACATTAAATAATATAACTGCTATTTTTTATTTTTACTTGTTAATTTTGCATGGAAAAATATAATGTCCAAAATTCCTATAGGAGTGAAGTAAATAATGGGATCCTAGGAGACACCTCAGCTTTGACAAGTGGTTTTAATAAATATATACAGAGGGGTTCCCCATTAAGCACGTAGCATGGGTTTTGTAAGTTTGAACCATGTCCTCCGGGGTTTTTTGTTTTCGCTACGCACCAGTATCCTAATGAGTGCTCAATCTATTGCATGGTGTTACGAAAAAAAAACCCCGACAAAAATAGATATTATTATGTGTAGCTATGTATACTCTGCAGTGACCGTAGGACACATTCTACGCAGCTAATTACACTGTTTATTCAACTTCTATACTGACTGCCTTGAATGAAAAACTCACGATTCCGTTTTCTGTTGTACAGTTGCCTCAGTAACAATGGACTATCCTTACTATTCAAATTTACTATATTGATCATGCATTTTGCGCCATTTTTGCAAGTCGTTTTCAAAGTAGTGTTGCTTGTGTCTACGGCCACTTTGTATCAGCAACTGTAAATCCCAACAGCATGGCTCATGCATAGTCTAGGGGTTGAAGGGCACAACTATTGTTAAAATTCATTTATTTTAATTAGGTTTGCTATATAGTGTAAAATATTAGTTTAATAAATTATTAAACTGTGTTTTAAAATAAGATTTCTAGTAAACTCAACAAGTCGGCGATGGTATAGACCCGCTTTTTTTTCTGAAGTCACTCCATAGGACGTAGAGAATGTAATTTCAGAACAATCCACAAAAACTAATGGTTTGTAATATTTACAACTCTATATTTTGGGTTTATCTGTCTCGACGAAATAAGAATATATTTCTAGCAAGTTGAAATACACTTGTTAACGAAACATACTCTGATAACTGCGATAACATTATCCGTTTTTTTGAGGTTTTCAAATCGATTCAAATTGTGTTTGGTAACATTTGCAATGAGTTAGAGTATGAATGGCATTACGTCCGTATAGGCGTGATTGAGTCGCATAACATACACTTTCATCGTATTGCTGATGATATTAGTGATGTAAAGAAACTATTGTTAGGATTAGAAGAGGAGAGCTATTGTTAAGGCATGATGAAATGGACTAGTAATAATTTAATGTTTGACATTGGTTTTAAACACGAATGCAGGGAAACCTTGTTGAAAGTTGGGATATATGGAAAATGCGAATGACCATGTACATAATACATTTTTGAGAAGAATATAAACTAGGGAACTAGTATTACCATGTTCGAATCATTGTAAAACACCGTCTGCACAGAACATTTTTTTTTTTTTGGGGGGGGGGGGGGGCTTTATGAATTTAGCTTAGCAAATATGGAATGCAAACATTCGCGAACTTACGCCTTCTCGCCACACAAGATGAGGTCGAGAGCCCCAAACTAAAACGAAAGCATGGGTAGTTTCGCACAACAGTTTCATGATTACGCAGTTCACAACTGTGTTTCGCACTTTGAACTTCTCCTCGCAATGCCAAATAGGAATATGGAAGAACTCTAGCTCGTCTGACATAACAATACGCTTGAACACGCTCTTTGTAGGACAGACATACAGTGGTTACAAAAAGTGCCACGGACATATTTACCAGAAAATAAAATCTAATTTGTTGCCCCTTCCCTGCTTTTGTTATTATTCAAGGAGTGCTTCATCCGACTCTGTTGACTACTGACAAAACAAAACGGGTTGAGTCTGACGCGTGTCGCAGGAAAAACATCACGTGGCCACTGTGAGTGTCTACATTCTCTTGGCGATTGTTCGACGTATCCTCAGAAAACATTCACTGGCCAGAGTACATACATAATTCGATTAGAGTTAGACGCTGGTCCATAACATATAGAGGACCCCGCTTCCAATTGTTAGGGGCATGTCAGGCAGCGATCAAAACCGAGCGCCAGTGGAATATGTTGCGATGATGTTTTTAATTTCTGTTATATCTCGCTGGGGTTCGGTTATATTTTGCCCGGATAAAGTTTTTGCTTTTCTCAAAGCAAAAAAACCTGTGTGAAAATGTTTTAAATACTGATTTGTTGAATAGTCTCTACATGAATATTAGCGTAATATTTGGGAATAATATGCATTTAAATATAAACTTTACGATCCACGACTACATTTCCGAGGTCTATTCTGCGGCAGACAAAGGGAAGATCGAAGCTAGAACAACCCCTTTCCAAAAATGCAGGATTACCCAATGTTAGATTATTTCGTGCAAGTTAGTGGACAGCAAATATATATATATATAATATATATATATATTATAATCTAATATATATATTATATATATATATATATTATAGATATATATATAATATATATATATACACAGCGTTCACAGCGTAGTTTTCAATCTGCAAGATAAGAAATAGGCGCTTCAGTACACCAAGTCCGTTGCTTGATTCTAAGCGAGACGATAAAACGCGAAGAAAAAATAACAAATGATTAGATACACAAGATAACGTTTAGGTGCGGACGGATACGCACGCATACGGGTCCGCATCAGTTCCGTGCCCATTTAAATTATAGGTTTCCCTTTCACATGACCGGTGTATTATTATTGTTCATTCACGTATTTGGATAGTTGATCGTACGGCCTAATGGATTATTACTTATAGCCCGAACGGTGAATACTAGTAAAAACAAAAATCTCAACACTGACAGCTTATAAAAAAAGGGAATGTTTAAGGGCAATGGGCTCCGGTGGTCTATCCGATAAATGTTGCTTGTGTTGTCAGTGCTACTCGTAGCAAATAACGGTAAACGATATGATGGGTATAACGCATTCCCTTTTCCGCAGTTTTTACATTCGTAATCGATCGCGTGTATACTTTAGAGAGTTCAGACTTAAAACACATGATTACTTAAAAAAGACTGTATTAACTGTTCTTTTTATGTTTTGGTTCGTTAGAGTTACCATTGATTAATATGATCTGAAAAACTCCCATAGCAGTGAACTGAATAATGAGATCTTAGGAACCAACTCAGCTTGGCAAGTGCCTAAAGGCAGGGTTTTTTTTTCTCTGAAGTCTCGTTACTCAAATCTGACATTTTATGTGTAGTATAGTAGCACTAGCAGCTTGAATGAAACTGCGCTGAACTCGGAAAATCGCCGTTTCAAGTTCAATTGTATTAACAATCGAATGATCTCGGCGGTTTATTACCCGTTTGTATAGTCTAACATTATTCCGTATAGTCAGATGAACATAGCTTTTTTTGAATATGGGCATGGCTGGTTTGTTTAACTACTTGCGCTGGAAGAAGAAACAAAAACAATAAAATCTCGAAATATAATCGAATTTCTTCTAAACAGAATAGAAATGCCGGCAAAAGGGGGGGGTTGGGAGGGTTCAAATGGTAATTCGACACGGCCTCCAAAATTGGCACAATGAAAAACTCTGTGGTGAATATCCTTCTGCACGATTTCTACACACATCTTTACCACTGATACTTTCACCAAACGTCACATAGGGTCAACGACGGATAGTTTCTAGCAAATAAACATTTGGGACTCGAAAAGGCTGCACAGAACTGGTGGAGATCAAGGAATTTCAAATTGAGGTAGAGCGAACACAAGAGGATGCGGGTCAAGGGGAGATCACAAATGGCGTATCTACAACTTAGTCTGACATTCATCAGAACAAGAGAATAATAAAATAATAAAATATAATAATAATAATAAAATAATAATAATCATAATAATAATATAATAATAATAATAATATAATATGAAATATAATAATAAGTAAAAAAATAAATAATAATGTTTCTGCCAGAAACAGACACAGAGAAAGGACATGGCGAAATCGCTACCATGGCAAACCGAAGGCCGGTTCAAGAAGACACATCACAGAGAAGGCGTCTCAGTGGATGAGCAGAGCCCAGGGCTTTAAATAGAAACAGCGGCGCGCTAATAACAGTAGCGCAATTTCAAGCCCTCAACACCAAGTGCCACCCCAAGCAAAAGTACTGCGATAATCCGCGGACCGAAGTGCCGAATGGGCGGTGAGAAAGATGAAGACTCACCCCACATGTGAGGGAATGCTCGAAAATAGCTGAGTTGTTTTTCAACATGGCTCCACAAACCCACCCTGTGAAGAGAAGGAAAGAGCCAGATACTCTGGGAGCTTCGGAATAATAAGAAACCGATCGAGACATACACGAAAGAAGACTAGACCTGGTGATAGTGGACCAAGCCGCAAGAGAGGGCACGGTCGTCGACGGGGCCAGCGTCACGACAAGACCAACATCGCTCTGCTGAAAGAAAGGGAAAAGATAGAGAAATACCAGAATCTGCAACTCGAGCTACAGCGGCGGGAATGTCAAGCCAAGTTGTGCCAGTCGTGAATGAAAGGGGCATTCCGCGCAGTCACCACCAGCATAGACGCACATTCTGGAAGATATCCAAGGCGGTCCACCATGAACATCCCTAACGAAGACGGCCATACTTGGCAATGCACATACTAATGGACGTGTATCAAACTCCCAAGAATCCGTGTAGTATTCCGCGGGTGAGAGACACAAGGAGAGGTCACAGCCAAATGAGAGGTGTGAGGAAGAGAAAAAGATATAATAATAATAATAATAATAATAATAATAATAATAATAATAATAATAATAATAATAATAATAATAATAATAATAATAATAATAATAATAATAATAATAATAATAATAATAATATAAAATAATAAAATTAATCAATAATAATGATATAATAACCGTGTGCCGAATCAAAGCGAAGATACCGGACGGACAAGATGGTTTTAGGATTGAACTGACTAAGAGCCCATGTGGGAGTAGTAACACGCCCCCACAAGAGACCGGATATAACCTGAATGTCCGCAACCATATCGAAGATAACTAACACATCACAGAATAATCAGGAAAAAAACCAGGTGGTATTGGCAATGTGGTTACGAAGTCCTGCAAGAACTACTAGTCAGCTACAAAGAGGATTTCACAAACCCTAGACCAAGGGGAGCCACCGGAGAGATGGGCTGGTAAGTGCGGGAGGACCACGGGGCTCCCGTGGCCACGGCGATCGCCCAATACCGAGTACGTACTCAGGGTGAATGTATGGAACGAGGCCCCGAGGGGGACAAGGGAGTCCTGTGCATGAGTCAAGTAAGTAAAGTAATAATAATAATATTAATAATAATAATTAAGATAAGAAGATGAAGATAATGAAGAGTGGCCAATGCACTTCACAATCAAGGAAGAAAACCTAAAATATGCACAATTTCATGAAGTTGATGGTCTTGACCCTAGGAATAATGTATTTTCCAGTTCAGGAGCTCTGAAAACCATTGTCCCAAAACTGAAACCTCAGTCGGACCATGCCTGCTGCATGGTCCGACTGAAGTAGAGTTGGCAAAAAACAACTAGGGCAGTAGAATTGCAATAGATTGTGAAGAATAATATGGGGGGCTAATCCTGGATACATGGAAAAAAATGGTAGTAACTAACAGTACCTCAGAATATTGTGTGTCTCTACGACCAGAGTGAACTCTCATTTCAATGTTTCTGCAGGATCGGACGGGTGTCCTGTGATCAGTCAGGAGATGCGCCACGCATTTTGAATACACGTAGGTACCATACAAAGATCCAAAGTGGGTTGTTAGGAATGAGTGGATGGGTTGGGCTAGTACGAGTGGAGTGAGTGAGTGATTTCTGGGAAGTTCCCGAGGTGTAGAGGCCGATTGAGAACATTGCTGACAGGTGTCTCCATCGATAGGGTGTTGTCGAATTATACACAAAGATCACGTACGTTATTCGCAAATGTGATTATATCACCTTCAAGCTGTATTGACGTGGCACACATGGAAACTTGAATACGCCCGTTCCACCATAAAAAAGTAGATGGGATGACACAGAATGGTGTAAAAAAAATGGCTCGGTCTCGATAAGACAAATTCCTTTAGATGACAATGATCATTGAATTACTATTCTTACATATCCCCCCCCCCCTGCAATGTTTGATGTAATCTTCGGAACACATTGGATATGAAACAGAATTTATGTAATTGAAGGGAAGAAACCAAGGAATAACCTCCAACGTAGTCCTCTACAAAATTGTTCAGGCCGGAAAGTCAATGTCGAACATGAAACTCATGAAACGAACATGAAACTAAGATTCTGTTGACATGGTTATTGTGACGTCTTATATTGTAAATCGGTACATTGATCTCACCGTCCATCAACGT